>JANSLP010000180.1:0-64004 GCA_029298735.1 Ophiostoma sp. CBS 140.51
TGGGGAAGCGGTTTCGGGCTCGGGTCAACACATGTTGGCCCTTGTTGTATTTCGTTATTCTTTGGGGAAATCTTTTGGCGTTGGCTTTTCTAGGACCATAATTGGGACCTTGACTGTTGTTTTATGTTCTGTTTTTACTTTTGGTCCTTGCTACTTGCATGTGGGCGCACATATCGCACACAGGAAAACGTGTGACGACTGCATAATACCACCTCACTTTTTTGTTCTTGACATTCTTTTGGCACTTGTGACTCAGGTATTGATCTCATTAACATGCTGGACATTCTTGATAAATCTCGTCATATCTTACAACCATCTCCTAGGCCGTCATTTAGCCATCACATGCTCGTTGTGTTCAATGGCACCACCACCATCGACAACTCCCGGCAGATTCACCAGCTCGGCCGTGAAATCCCAGAACCCCTTTTTGCGCTTCTTTCCCAACGTCCCGTCCTCCAGAACAATTGTGATGCTGTGCACCGTCGCCGCCACACTGTGCAGCAGCAATTGCTCGCGTGCAATGACGCCCATCATGTGGGACAACAACACGGGCATGGGCTGCGTGCGCACGGCGCGACACGTCCCGCGGGCGTCGGCGTGCAGGTTGTGGATGACAATGTCGACTTCGGCGGCGGGTGGTGGTGGCAAACCGTCGGCGGGATGAGAAGTGGCTGTTGGCGGTGCCGGAACAGGCACAGGTTTGGGCGTGATTGGCGGCGGCTGTGGCGGTGTGACAGTCACGCGCGGCGGGAGACCGTCCGTCGTTGTTAGAAGCTGGACCTGGCGGGCCAGTACATCGGGCTCGCGTTGAATACTTCTGACGGCTGGTTTATCCGTGGTGACGGCGGCCGGGCTGCGGACAGTCCGTGGAGGGACTCCTTGTATGGCGGGACCTTGGACGGCAGCGCCAGGCTGGACTCGTGGTGTACTAGCTGCCGCGCCATTCGATACATCAACCTGGTGCCGCAGTTGGTGAACTGAACGGCGTCGAGGAAATCTGTTCCCTGAACTGGAGGACGACGCAGTGGCGGTGGCGGCAGCGGAAGTAGACATGGGCCTGTTTCGATTGCCGTTGCGTGTGTTGGACGATGACATCGCCGGCCTTGGAGGCTGTTGAAACAGGCTGGCAATCACTCTGCTGAAACTGTCGGGTTTCTTCTCACTGTCTCCGTCACCGTCGTCGTCGCTGTCATAATAGTTGCCTTCACTCTCCACTTGTCTCATTCGCCGTCTGTTGGTGCCTGGTTGCTTCTCCGTGTCGATTTTCCAGTAGTAGCCGCTGCCGCCGTCTTTGTGGCGCTGTACGGGAAACCGAGACGATGAAGGGGGTGGTCGAGCTGCACGGGATTGAACCTGGGCCGGGTTGGGCGTTTGAGCACCGGAAGCAGGAGTAGGAGGAGGTGGAGGAGGTGGATTGCTCTGCCGATGCCGGTCGTTTTTTCTCTGCGCTTTCGAAGTCATCAGTTTCTTTGCAAGCGATTCCATGGTCGCAGTAATATGAATATCACGGTGATCTTCCTGAAGCTGAGAAATACAGAATCGAGGATACGGCCAAGAAAAAACAAGCAGACGTTGTGATATATAAACGACATATGCGGTGCGCACGGTGGGTTTAAGAATGAGGCCAGACGAAAAAGTGGGACGCCATCTTGTCCGGAGGAGCCTCGATAGGCGCTCTCTACAATATATGCGCAGCCTCATTCTATTAAACACTCCTGTTATAGAGGTGGTGTGCCTTGAGGTAACAACCCATTCAACCTGCAGGTGTGCATGAGGCTTGTGCCTTTGGTGAACAGTATTATTGGTTGGTGGGAGGCTACTACTACCTTCATTCGCATTCATTGGTGCGCCTTGAAAAGATGAGGATAAAAAAAGTTAGTTGAGTATAAAGAGTTGAGAACTATTTGGAATTTATTCGATAGATTTTCCGGGCGCAAAAACACCAAAAGTTGAAGCCTGAACCACCAAGGTGTCGTCAGTCTTGTGATACAACTGGCCGTGTAAGTGGTCGATGCGGGAACGGTGCATTTAGCGTTTTTCTGGCTGAGTAGCTGCTGCCCGTTGTTCTAGACACGATGCAGATTGAGACGACGTTAGTTATTAGTGGGGACCTACCAAAAAGAAAGCTCCCCTCAATTTTCACTTTCGTAATTCAACTTCACAACGCCAACCTAAAATTCACTTTTCTATTCTTCAGCAACAAACTCAATTCGCCAATACGACACTGGACTTTTGTCCATTACGACACTTGCACGTACAAAGTACATATACAATGCCTAACCCAACCGCCTGGGACGTCCAGGCCGCCATCGGCGAGCCCCGCGCCGTCATTCGCGTTCGCAACCTGCAGACGACACTCGGTCCGAAAGCAGGGCAGGACGCTTGGGGCCGCAATGGCCGGCCACAACCTGCTGTGATCTCGGCAGAGGCAGTGCTAGCGGCCCCTTTCCCCGAGGCGGCTGATACCGATCGCGTGGCCGGCGACACAGTCCACTACGGCTCGCTCAGCAAAGAGATCCTGAAGAGCATGAAGAATTGGGATACAGTAGAGTCTGTCCCTGCCGGCGAGAGACGCACTCCTATTACCCTGGGGCATGTTATGGCTGGTCTTTGGATCGACTTGGCGGGCCAGCTTGATGAGAGAGGGACAATTGAGTTTGTCAATTTGCCGGAAGAGCCACCAACGCTCCTCACATCCGCAACGGTGCGCAGCCTCTCGGCGACAATTATGCTGCCCAAGGCGTCGCTGGTTGGCGAGGGCGTCTCGTTGACGTCAGTGGGCATCCTGGAAGGAAAAGATGAGTGTCCAAGCCCCAAAAACATTGCATCCACAACACTGCGGCTGCACAGACTGCGCGTCCCAACACTGGTTGGCGTCCATCCACACGAGCGCACCGCAAAGCAGGCCGTTGTGGCCGACATTGCCCTCGACCGGTACTATGAGGAATCAGACGTGTACACGCAGCTCGAGGCTTTTGTGGTGCAGATCATGGCGACGTCCTACTTCGAAACCCTCGAAGCGCTAGCGACGCATATTGCCCGCAAGATCCTGAAGGAGTTTCGGCCGGCCGGAACTTTCTCCGATTCTGCACCGCGCTATCATGATAGACGGCCTTCTTGGTACGTGCACGTGGCACTGGAGAAGCCGATTGCCGTGCCGTCAGCAGATGCGCCCGTCGTCGAGGTGCGCATGGGAGCTGAGCACCTGTAAGGTGTGGTGGGTGCTGTTGTTGTTGTCTTTAATATACCATCAAACGCTGCATGAACTGGGCTGGACTGCCAAGGGTTGTCATTATTCGTGTCTTTCTATCCATCTAATTTCTTGCTGATCATTAGATGTTTCTGTCTCTCTATTTTTTGTCCGCCATCTCTTCGTGCAATCACTTTCCCTCCTCTGCCAGCCGCTTGCTCAACGGCACGTCGCCGTTAGTGATTTTCGCGATAAACTCTTCTAGCGGGTCGAACAGCATAATGTGGAAATGCTCGACCAGCAGCACCGACTTGAGCGAGCGCCAGTTCTTGAACCAAATCACGCTGTCTTTTGGCAGCGGTGCACGAAACGTCTTTTGGACGTATGCCTCAATGGCAGCGCGCGCGTCGTCTGTCAAGTCGCCCGTTGTCGGGTCATCCGGCAGTGGGAACTTGGTCCACACGACGAGGTGCACGATGCGTTCATCCAGGCCATACGGCCAGTCGTTGCACAGGATCTTGACGTCGCTGGGATCAGAAAAGTCGGGCACCTTGCCAGCGTCCTTCTCTGCTCGTGCCGCGAGCTCTTCGGGGTTCCAGTGAAGACGCTCCTGCAGCACAAAGTTGACGGCGCTGCCGTACTTTTCCTTGAGGCCCCAGCCATAGTCCAGGTACCGGCGAAGGGCGAGTGGTGTGCGTTGGAACAGCTGCAGCTGGTTGGCAGCAATCAAGGCGCGCACTTCGGGCCAGGACATGAGCTGGTAGTCCTCTTCGCGCGTACTGATGATGCCCCTGTCCTTGTCGTTGATGTTGAGCAAAAAGTCAGGACACGCGGCCGTGCGCTGATCAGCGGGGATGTTGACCTGCCAGTACGGTAGATCTTCAGGCTTCGGTGAGGACGCCATGATGGTGGAGGGTGGTGAAGGAGGAAGAAAGGGAAGAAAGTCAAAAGTCGGTGTGTTCGGTGTGCCAACTAGTCTGGTGTTCACTTTTAAAGTAGAAAGAGAGAAAATGAGGGGAAATATAAACAAGACGCAACCAATTGGCAACCAACAATGGCCGATGATGGGCACTGAAGGCGGAGCTGTGTTGGCCCGTGGTGATAATAAAACGCGAGTTCTGTCATGGTAAAAGGTACGTTATTGGCTCACGCTGGAAAAGAACACATCCACCCTGTGAAGAGATCACGTGTGCCCCAGGCGTCACAGACCGGTCCACTACGATACGAGACGGTACGAGACAGTCAAGCTCCGACCGGCGACTTGGCCGACAATTATTTTACATCCCGAGCGGGATATGTAACGTTTCGACCAACTTGTATCGTGTGCACGGTGCCGGTGTCCGGGAGCGTAATGCTATCGTATTTAGCGGTATATCGCGATTGGTCGGCGTCGAATGAGACGGATCCTATTTTGTTATCAGATGAAATAGACGAGCTCAAAGACTCGTCCCGTCACCGGATGAGAGATCAACTTCATCTCTTTCGATCTGACGCTGGAGCACACATAGACAGGCCGTGGCCATGGGAGTCCTTGTCATTGTTGTAGAGGTCGTAAAACCCGTAGATGACGCCGTCTTTGTTCCAGATCAAACGCCCTCAGACACTCTCTAGTAGCTGCACCGGATGGCCGTTCTCTTCGTCTTGACCCCAGAAACACCAGACGAAGGTGTTGCACAACAGGGAGTTCTCGGCTCTGACGGATACGCCTGCCACCAAGCCCTCCAAGACTTGGTACGTTGATGCGGACGTAGTCAACCACTAACTTGACCATCTCTTCCACCAGAGCCAGGGACTATCCATAGCAACCTTGTTGCGAGTGGTTGAACCGTGCATCGCCAGCGCCCAAGACTATATTGATGCTTCCACCAATGAACGGGATCGTCGGCGGTTGGAAAAGACAGCGTTTTTGGTGCCGTTTCGTCGTCAAGATGACGGTGGGCACTCCGCCTATGGTCTCTGGCCATGGCGGGGATGGCAGCTTTTCGACGTAGAATGTAATCAGGTTGCCGTTGCCACCAGGATGCAGTACCTTGGTGGTCGGGAAAATCTGAAGCAGCTTGTCCATGATATCAAAGTAAAAGATATCGATGCGGACATTATTGTCATCAGGAAGTCCGTCGAAAGCCATGTGTGTCGTGTGCCACACCTCGGCGACGACGCAAGAAGTGTTATTGGATGTAGTCTGTGAGGACTTGTCAGTTGCTAGAGTGATCGCCTGGCGGCCAGTAGGAGTCAATACCATCTTTGAAGAAGAGATGTTTGGATGGAAGGATGAAGGGATAAAGCTGAGGGAATAGGAGGCTAATTTAAGATTCCTCTGTTGGCCATCCTGGGATGGAAGGAGCGGATAACTACTACTGCTTTAGGAAGTAACCACCCAACAAAGAGGCTCCTTCCTTTCTAGTGAAGATTTGTTTGCTCTCCCTTGTATTTAATTTCCTGTTTCTTTTTACTTTGCGCGTCGATATATGTGTTGCAAAATCAAATAACAAGACAATATATTGTTGTTATAAAGGAGTGTGTGCAGCACATAATTTTTGTGTCTGCCATATTTTAAGGAGTGTGAGAAGATATAGATGGGAAATTAAGAGATAAACAAAACAGCAGATGAATACTGATAGGGCAGCGCCCATGTCCTCCTCACAGATATATCAGACCTCAACATATACATGATCTTTCAATTTTAATAAATTATATCCTCATGGATACCCCCTAACAGTTCGCCGTCAGGTACACACCGGCCAGAGGGCTCTTCTTCTCGGCAAACTCAACATTGGCCGACTGGCCGGTCCACGTGGCAATGCTAAAGACAAAGGCCAGGTTGCTGTCGCAGCTCTCCGAGTTGATGACGACCGTCGTGCCGGCAGCAGCGGAGACGGTGCCAAACAAGCCCTGGCCAGGGGCAAGCTGGGCAGGGAAGCTGTTGAACGTAAACCCATTAGGGTAGTAGATGGCGCCCGGGTTGGACCGCAAAACGGTCGTCACGTTCAGCTGGGGGGAGGCACCGGCGACGTTGCCGACGGACGACGTGATGGGATAGCCTGCGGGGAAAGTGATGGACAGCTGGCAGCCATAGGAGCCGGCAGCAATGCCCTGGAAGCCGACAAACTGGTAGATGCGGCCGTAGGGTGCGCCGCCGTTGACGACAGTCTGGGCAACATGGAAGTCGCCGTTGGAGGCGGCCGTGTTGGCACCCACAGTGTTGGGCGAGGACTCAGACAGCTGCTGGAGGATGGTCGGGTAGTAGGTGGTGCCGCAGCGCGGGGCGATTTCAGCCGGCGTGGGCACGGCAGTGACGAGGCCGGCCAGGAGGCCAAAGAGGGAGAGGGAAGCGAAGGACTTCATGATGGCAGCGAGTGTATGATTGTTGGGTGAAGATGGTAATATTGGTAATGTTTAAGAAGCGAGTGATGTATATTAAAGCGATTGTAGAAGGCTGTGGAAGATCTGAGATGAGAGTGAGGTGGGGATGAGGATGGAGATGAGGTTAAGTTGAAAAAGACTAGAGATGGTGCCTCACTTTATACTTTTGTCCTTGTGTCCCTTCTCACTTTGTGGGTTCTCGTATGTTCAATAAAACATATAATAAAAAATGGTATCGACAGCAATACCGAAGATAAGAGCCTCAACGCGAAGCCCCAGACCACCACCAGCTCAACTTACAACAAAGTGCACAAGACAAAGGCAGGACAGCCGGGGCATCCATCACACCGCTCGGCCAACACGAGAAAGCATACATGGACATACACGGCATACAAGCGGCTTCACTCGGCAGCCACCAGTAGAGCCTGACCACCCTCTTCGTGAGGACTCTGGGAAACACGACGGCCATATTCTTTCTAAGAATAGGTATTGTTCTTCGAGTTGGTGGTCGATGGCCTCATACATGGACTCTCAAGGGACGACACATTCCGTCGTGGCATCCATTGTGTGGAGAGCTTGAATCTCGATGGGGGTAAAATTCGACAATGCCGACACCATTGTCGGAGCTTCGACGTAAGAAGGAGCAATGTCTTGGCCCTCGTGCGGCTGGTCAAAAGAAGATCAGAAAAAAATTGTGCCCGAGTTGGTCTGCCTTACTTCGGCATCTACGCCTCGGGACGTTGTTGTTTGTCAAGTCTCGGGTCAATATCATAGGGAAAACAAGCAATAGAGCAGATCATACAACCATCACGAGGCCCACAAAATTATGAATATGTTGCCTTTAAGATAAGTCCATCTTGTCTGTGCTTCCCACTGCCGAGCTTGGCAAAGTGCCCGGGTGGCCGTCATCACGACCTGGATCGGGAAGAAAAATGGCAAAGAGAAAAGAATGGAGTGTAACACATAGGCTACTGCTTATGTCAAGCTGGCAGATATTTGTAGAGAGAAAGACTGGTACCAAGTCGACAAGACGGCAGAACACGAGTGCCAAGAACAGTGTGAATAATATGAATGAAAGTAAAGTCTCTACCCAGAGGTGGAAGCATTGTGTAAAATCTGGAGAACGGCTGGAATCCATTTGAGAATTGGTAGCCTTTGATGACCCACGTGTGTCAGATAGAAGCATAGATGCATTCATCTCACGATGCATCAAAAGTGCAAGAAAATAACATGACAAAGTGATGTTGTACACTGGCCCCAAGCCTCTGAAACCTCTTAAGCCTCCCGATTTAGACAAGGCTGGCTGAAAGAGAAGTGGGTGGTGTCGGGTCATGCAGCTGCAGCATCCCAATACGTAACAGAAAACGGCGAGGAAGAAAATAAAGTTGATTTAAAAGAAATTGAGTAAAAATAAAAAGAGATCGGGGAGAATGTAAGACCAAAACAAAAAGGATAGCCTTCTCACCCACCAAGGCGGCCCAAGGATCGGGTTTGACAGGGCTTATTCGGTCGTGGGTGACCATGTCGAGGTGCCCTTGTCGAGGTGCCCATGTCATGGTGCCCCATGCCACATTACACAGAAGTTGTCTATGTATGTCTGCCTTCTCAACCCTCGTCGTGTGTGTGTGGGGGGGAGACGACTCGACGTGCGGCTACATCCTTCTTGCTGATGCAGCTGCCCACCCAGCTCGAGCTATTCTTTGTGTCTCGTAGGATTCATGGGAAGCCAGCCAATCGGATTGTGTTGTTCGCAAAGGGCATCCTGCTGGGCTGGGAGAGCTTTTTCGGCTGAGGCTAGAAGCTAAGAAAGATGGTGGGTGAGGCTGCGTTATGTTTTCCGGCATTCTTGCATTTTTTTGTAGTTCTCGCATTGCCGTCTTGGAACATGCCGCTTTTCAACCCCTCCATCTTGTCGGCCAAGAACAAAACAGCTGCACAGAACGAAGGATCCCAGCTTTCCAGCTGAACAGCCTTAACAGGCGACGCCCCAAAAGCCTCCTTTCTTTTTTTGTTAAAATAGCTTGTTGGACAGCTCAGTGAGGGGAACACGTGGGTTGTGCAAAATGTGAAGGCCGCCGCATCTTGGCTGTTGGCCAAGAGAGGCTGAAGGCCCGACTTGGAGGTAAAGCCTCAACTGTTGGCCGATATTCCCAGAAGTCGACCTGCTTTTGCCGAAAAAAAAAGAAGCCATAATCCATAATGGCCTTCCCAAAATTAGAAAATAGCTCAGTCGGTTACCCATCGAATGCCTATTCTCTGCCGGAAAGACTTCCAAGATAGGCATGTTCCGAGAGCTTCCCAAAGCTTCTCGGGCTCACTCTGGACATAGGCACACACTTGACGAAAAGTAGAACGTTACTTTCGGAATCTAGTCCGTATGTCGCACCCTGATCGTATGTCTTCAAACACGTTTTTCCTTTTCGTGATTCTTCCTTGAGATGTCGATCCAAGGTGACGTTGCAATGTCGATTTCAGATCCGGGGCAAGCTCGTACAAGACGAGGAAGTTGTCGGTATATGACCTCGCTCACAGGTGAAGACCCTCCTCATCATCGTCGTTGTTGCTGTTGCCATTCTGGGTTGACAGCCCCAGGCGCTCTTCAAGTGCCCGCTGCAGCTGCTCATCCGTCAGGCTGCCACCACCTCCGCCAGCACCGTTGCTGCCGCTGCCGTTGCGCGTAGCAAAAGACTGCCCAGCCACAGAGTCCATCTCCAGCTCGCCGTTGCGAATCGTGCCCGTCTGAAACGTGCCGTCCGTCCAGGGGTTGCCAGTGGTGGAGGTGGTTGTGGCGGAGCCGTTGGTCGCCGCGTCAGTGTGCCCGTTGGCGACCGGCTGCCGTGCCGCCGCCAGTGCCGAACTTGTCCGCTCGGCACGCTGGTCCGACTCGGCCTGCTGCTGCTCGGCCTCCTCTTTGCTCTGAAACTCGGTCCAGCTGACACCGCGGTTCTCGACCTCGGCGCGCACGAGCTTCAACTGGTTGAGCTTGCGCTCAATGACAACCAAGTTCTCCTTGATGGCGTCGACGCAGTCCTGGTCGGGCGCGGCTTCGGTCTCGCCGAGGGCAGCCACATCGCCCTTGGCATAGGGCAGCAGCTGTTCGTTGGAGTAGTCGAGGTGGGCGACGTCGTTGCGGATTTCAAGGATCTTGAGGTGCAGCGAGGCGAGGGACAGGTCCTTGATGGCCTCGGCGAAGCGGACCGGGCTGATGGGCAGGGTTTCGGAAGACATGGTCGTGGTTTTGAGTACGATTGTGACTGTAGAGTTGTAGAGTTGTTTGTGGAATCGTGGGTGTTGCTTAAAAAAGAAGTTGAATGCAAGTGAAGGTGTAGATTTAATATCTGGGGCAAACAGTCGCAATATGCACCCGCGGCTAAGCTGCCTGGAACTGAGACTTTGGAGCTTTCCGTCGCACTGGTGGGGTAGCTTCGGCCCCCTGTAGGTCCATTGCTGCGGGGAGCGAACAAGGGACAACAGGCACTCGGAAAATCAAAATACCGACTGTGCCGTTAGACGGAGCCCCTCCATTGAACCACGCGACCGCTGTGACAGTCAGCTGGAGAGTCAAAACTGCGGAGCACGTTACAAGCACGGATACATACACTGTATGTTGTCAAAATCAGCTGTTAATTTGCTGCGCTACTACGGGCGTCCTTCCCGCTACCGGGTATCACCGTTGGTAAAAGAATACTACCAAAAAAAAATCACGACAGGCTTCGTCCAAAAAAAAAAGGCATGTTGGTTGCATGATCTCAACACACGGCACGACGCTGGTGCACACAACCACCACGCCAATTCCACAGGCTTAGACAGCACAATGAGTACATTACGAGGCGGTCTCCGCTGTGCCCTCCAGCGGTCAGCAACGGCGAGACCAGCGACTGTCGAACATCACACTTTTCGAACGACTTCGACGACGACCTCAACGACACGGGCATGCTCTCGGCCACCATTGTCATCCATACACTTGTTCTCTCGGGCCGTATCCAGCTCTACGTGCCATTGCTGGCACCCTCTACGCACAGCCTCTTCGTCTAGCCTCACAACATCACGGACGACAGCGGCCAACTCTAAACCTCTCCTGTCTTCCTTTTCATACACCCGCACTCTCTTCTCCGCCTCCTCTCACGTCACCACCCAGTATGTCGACCTCCCTCCCGACTACGACGACGCCGACGGCCTGCCGTTTCGCCGCCGCGGCGGCGACCTCGAACCCAAAGAGGTCACCCAAGTGTTTGGGCCGGGCATGAGCCCAGTCGCCGCCAACCGGTTGCTGCGCATCCTACACGGCCGACGCGTCGCGGGAACACTCGACGATCCCTCGCTGCGCATCAACACGTCGCAGTACCGGTCGGCCGAAATCGAAAAGGCGCTCGCCTACCTGCGCCAGACGACACCCGTTGACGAATTGATCAATGCGGGCCTGCGCGCCGAGGACGAGCTGGCAACCATGGAGCGGGAGCAGGCGGAGTGGCTAGCCAAGAAGGAGGGGATTGACGCTGCAGAGGTCAGGGAGGAGGCCGAGGTGCCTGAGGGCCAGACAGAGGGGAAAACACGTCCGCCCAGCGCTTCCGAAAACAAGTGGCGCGCCCGCCTGTTCCGTGAAGTGCCCAAGGACGACGTCTACGGTGTAGGCGCTTTCGACGTTATTCGTGCGCGCAACCGCGCCAAGAACGAGATCCGCGAGCGCCAGCGGGCCGAAGCCGAGGCGATTCGGCGTGCCGAACAAGAAAAGCTGTGGGCTGAGCAGGCGGCCAAGTCGCGCGAGCTTGTGGGTCCCGACGGTGCACCCAACGTCGGCTTGCCCGGTGTCGCTCGCGAAATGAGCCCGCGCGTGAAGCAGTATGCACTGCAAGCAACGTCGCCGCTCGAGGCACCGCCGACCATGTCCAAGTGGCAGCGTTTGTGGCCGTCGTATGCGACTGTCTTTGCGCTGGTCGTTGGCGGCGGTGTCCTGACCAGCTTTTTGGAGGAGGAGGCTGCCACCAACGGCAGTGAAAGTGAACCGAGAAGCCGCCTCTTCCCGTCTGTATCGGCCTCGACCGCCACGGTCCTCGCCATCATCGGCGCCAACATTGCCGTCTTTGCCATGTGGCGCATCCCGCCCCTCTGGCGCCTGTTTAACCGCTACATGATTGTCGTCCCTGCGACACCGCGCCCGGTTAGTCTGCTCGGCGCCATGTTCTCGCACCAAAAGGCCGGCCACTTGCTGGCCAATGTCGTCTTCCTTTGGTTCATCGGCGTGCGCCTGCACGACGAGATTGGCCGGCCTGCTTTCTTGCAGACCTACTTCTCGTCCGGTCTGATCGCCTTCTTGGCCAGTCTGACCAATATTGTCCTGCGCAACAACCTGCACTTGACGACCTTGGGCGCCTCGGGTGCCATTTACGGCATTACCACGGCCTACTTTATGCTGCACAAGTTTGATGGCTTCAAGATTCTGGGCCTGCCGCCAGACCCGTACACGGGCATCCAGGGCCTGGGCTTCATTGGCCTCATGGTAGGCCTCAATCTGCTGACCCTACGTGCCGAGAAGCAGTCCATTGATGTCGTCACCCATTTTGCGGGTATGGCTGTAGGCGCTGTCTTTGGCGAGTACATGCGCGTGCAAAAGGAAGAGAAGACCAAGGCTCTTGCCGAGGGCCGGCCGGCACGGGGTTTCTGGGAGGCGATGTTCTCTGGAAGCTCTGATAGCACGCCGGCAGCGAGCCCGGAGGTGACTACCCCTACTGAACAGCCTCAGGTCAGCAGCGATACAAAGCCATAGAAAAACATAGACTGGTGTTTATGACGAGATGTGTACAAATATAAAAGGACGGGCGGTAAAATATAAGCGACATTTTCAGGATACAAAAGATAGCGTCTCACAGATAAATAAATACAAGTACAGTACAATCAAACATCATGTTCACACACCTACATCACGCAGTTTTATAAATTTGAATAATTTGAAAAGCCGCGGTACGATAAACTAACATGCTAGGAAATACTGTGCGAAAGTAGTGAGTGTAAAGAGAGAGAAAAGGGGAAACCTAAAGAGAGTGGATGTAAACGAAGTTGCAAGGTAAGAAAATGGCCCACGTTGAAATCCAAACATTCAACCAACAGCACACAGAACAGGGCAAGATAAGGAATCAGTGAACACAAAAAAAGTTAAAACAAAAAATGGTACCAACCAATATAAAACATGCCAACGAGTGTGTGAGGGGGTTAAACAAGAACCCCCCCCCAAAAAAAAACTAGAGTGAGTGAGTGCCAATAACCGAGTGGTGTTGTTCTGTTCGCAGGCTGATACGTGTGACAAGTAGCGGATGACAGATGCCGTGATTGTATTAGATGTTGAGATGCTTGTCTTGGACACTGCTGCTTCGTGTTGCGGCTCGTTGCACTGTCAATAGGTATACAGAAAGAAATCATGTCCGACACGTACCCTCTATACTTTACCCCGAACGGCCCGTGCATATGCATCGTTTGTCGGCATGTGTCAACCTATGCGAGGGATGTCAGACGCAGATGGTGGTGTATGTCTGTTGTGCGTCTCGTGGAGGGTTCCATGCGCGGCGGCGTCTGCATGTCTTGGAAAGACAGGTCGATTCGTGGCAAAAAATTTGTGTGGCTATCCGCTGATGCTGTGCACAAGACAACATTCAAATGCTGCACAGTCGAACGGAGGAGACAACAAAGGGTCACAGCCGGTGGCGGACCTGTGGCATCAAGAGAAACAGACCGGCCGTTCAACAGCATACCAAAAATACAGGCTGTTTATCTCACATTAAGTTATCACACAAGAAGGTGAACACAAGATAGGAATAGCAATGAGAGTGAGAATGTCAAATAGTTAAAATAGACTAAGAAATCAAAACACAGCAGGGAATCACAGAAAGATAAACTAGGAGAGTGAAAATAAGAAAACAGAAATAAAACATAATAAAATAAGGAGAAAGCCACGCAGCAGAAAGTACAGCAAGCATAGCAAAACGTGGTAACAACTGAGAATAGAAAACAGGTAAAAAAAAAGGAGACCTCCACAACCCAGGGTAATAAGAATGGATATAATAAACCCAATCCAGGAAACAAAAATAGAGAAATCCACCCAGAGACTCCTCTAAATCCTTGCCCAGACCAGATTGCCAAAGCACAAAGACTAGGCCTCCCGAAACAAGCCAAAAACAAGAAAGCCAATCTGAAAGTGAAATAACAAAGTAGGAAATAGTAAGAAAAAAATTGAAACAGAATAAAAACCAGATCACAGATTCCCACCAATAGCCAAAGAAAATAGCAAAAACCAGGATAGTGGAATAAGAGTGAGAATGAAAAGACGAGAAAAATCGAAGGTGCCGTTTGCGTTTGACGAAATATGAAAGGAAATGAAAAAGAAAATATGAAAATAATAAAGGGTGGTGAATAAGAATAAAAAGAGAAACAAGGCTGGATACCGCCGCTTGCTTGAAAAAAATCGGTCGAATTAAAAAAGCGAATAATAAAACGAGGCCGGTCTTCGTCAAATTCGTCATCTTCGCAGAGGTCCATCACCACCACACTGGCCTCCTCTGCAAAAGGTTCGTGAACGTCGTCGTCGTCCATGAGATTGCATCACTGGGTATCCTGTCGTTGGGGTGACAGTGGTGTGATGCATAAAAAGAAAATACAGGCCCCCCGCACTAGCGATCTTGAGGCGGCCCATCCGAGTCGTTGTATATTAAATCCCGAATGTGCTGCAGCTCATCGCAGTTGCGTTTCTGTGTAGGCTGTGCGGGCTGTATGGGTCGCAGCGAGCGTGACTACTGCTGCTGGCTCGCCCACCACTGCGAGGACGCCTGGGGCTGTCCCTGCCAGCCCTGCGTGACAGCCGGGGATCCAGAGCCGGGCGGGTGCATATACTGTCTCGGTGTCTGGTCGTAGGGGATGCCCTGACCCTGCGAGGGGTAGCCAGGGCTAATGCCCGGCATGCCCGAGTAGGGAATGTTGCTCTGGGGGACCTGCCCGCTGCTGCTTGAGTGGCGAAGCTGAGAAGACGGAGGAGGCGGCGGCGCCTGCTGGTGCTGCTGATGCGAAGACTGGCCAGACGAAGGATGGGCGTAGCTGTACTGGGGCGTCTGCGGCGTCTGCGGCCACATCTGAGTCGACTGCGGGTAGCTGTAGCCTTGGGGCTGCGACAAACCGCCCGTAGATCCTGCATTCGTTAGTAGCGTGCTAGGGTGCGGAAGATGGCGGTTCTGCGGTCCCAACGTACTCTGTATTGACGATGGCAAGGAGCTCTGGGCGGTGACGGATTGCGAGTAGGGGGCAGCAGTCATCATCATCTGCGGGCTGTGGTGGACCATGCCGCCAACAGATGTCGCTGAGCGGCTGGACGGGATCTGCTCAGAGGCCGAGACCTGCTGTGGGGTCAGGCTGGCGGGCGGTGCCGGCTGCTCGTGAGGACGGCGCCAGATGCTCTGCAGGTAGTCGTTGCGCATATCGCGCTGCTGGGTGATTGACTTGTTGAATTCGGCAGCGTGGTGAGCCTGGGCCTGGACTTCGCCAAGAGGCGCGGGCTGCGATCGGTCCTGGTATGCTGGTCCGGTGATTTCCTGACGGGGGCCCGTCTTCAGAATGCTCGAGTAGTCGCGGCTGCGGGTATCGTTATACTCGGGCTGGACGAGCTGCGTGGGCGGTGCGGCGCCAAACTGGCCGGTGTTGCTATAAACAATCTCAGGATGTGGCTGGCCAATAATGGGGGCGCTCTGTGCAGCGGCCTCGGCAGCGGCCTCGCGGGCCTTGGTACCGCCCGGACGCTTCTCACCAGCCATATCGGCCTCAGTGAAGCCCTGCTTGCGGGCCTTGGTCTCCCAGTAGTCATCACGGACACGGCGGCCACCGACGATAACGCGGCTGCCGAACTGGCGGAACATGCTGCGGGCGGTGACAATGGCGATCTGGCGTGAACGGTACGAGAAGGGCAGAATTTCCTGGCCGACGAGGTCGTCCTTCTCCACCTGGTTGGCGATAATCTTGTACAGTGATCTGTTCTTGTTGAAAAGCAGGTACGAGTCACGGTAGCCGAGGACGCGTGCGCATTCAGTGGCCAGCATGAACAGCTTATCACCGCGCTGGGGCACCAGGAAGGTGCGGCAGCGGTATTCGCGGCCACCAAGCAGCTGGCCGTTCGGGAGGACCTTCTTCTCGCCAGACTCGTCAATTTCGCGCGGCAAGTATTCGTCGTTTCCGGGACCGAGCTGATCTGTGGTGTGGTCGCGGACGGTAGGCAGGGCCTTCAAAGTCGTCTTTGCGGGCGCCTTCACTGGGGCCGAAGCTTGCGTGGGCTGAGCAGGGGCCTGGGCGGGAGCACCGACAGGCGCGCCGGTCGGGGGCTGGATTGGAGGGGGCACATAAGAGCGTTGTGCCTGGGCAGGTTGGGGCGGATGAGTCGGACTATGCGCCGGATGCGCTTGCGCATGAGGGGGAAGAGGTTGGCTCGACATGCTGGACAGTGGGGGGACGACCGGTGGTTGGATCGGCGTTTCAATGATGCTGCCGGGCTTCGTGGGTTTTGTAGGCCGGCCTCTCTTTCTTGGCTTGTCACCTGGTTGCGAGGGGAAAGGGGCAAATGTTAGCAATCGCGAATTGCGAATTTTCCAATCAGGAGGCTCTGTCGCGTTTGCTGAAATGGCGAAAGTAAACAGCGCGGATTTTGGGCGGGCTGATAAAGAGATAAACGTACTATCTTCACCCGGAGGACCCTGTTGGCTAGCGTCGTGGTAGCCTTCAGGCGAGCGGCTCCGTTTCAAGCCCCGAGAAGTGTTTGCAAGATCTGGTCACGGATGAGCATCAGTATTGCTGTTGTAGGAGAGCAGGTCGTAGATGTTTGTGCGCCGGTCGGTCATTTCGGAAAGGGCGGAGAAGCGTGGGAACGAGAAGGTGGGAATGAGAGAGAGTGTGCGTGTGCGTGTGTGTGTGAAAGAGGAAGGCAGCAGCAGGCGAGGGGAAGTTGTGCTACCGTGCGCGCCCAGTAGCTGCTTGCTATTTGCTTGCCACGCGTGAACAGCAACCAGAGACTTGGAAACAATTCGATGCGGGAGGCCAGGAAAGAGGGAAACAATACGTGCACGGAATAAAATAAATAAAAGAAACAACAGAAACAAAAACAATAGGGAAAAAGAAAAGAAAGGAGGGGAAACAAGCAGTTAAAATCGTAATCGCAATGCGATTCGGCCGGCCGTTTATAGTTCCAACATGTCTACCGAGCGATGGCCAATGCTGATCAAGCGGTCGCAAGGGATGGAAAGAGGAAAAAAGGAAGACACAAGCAAGGGGAGTCGGCCAATAGCCTCCGCGAACGAAGCAAGGAAGCAAGGAAGCCCAGACGCCAGGAAAGCCAAACAGCCAGGAAGCCCAGAATGGTGACGAAATGAGGAGATGAGGGGAAAGAGAAGCACCGGCGCCGTCTCCTCGTCTAGTGATGAGGCCAAAGGACACAACAAAGAAAAACGAGCAAACGAGAGGAGAAAAGCGACCGACAACAGACTCGACAACAAACACGCGAGAGGCGAATGGCCAAAAGCAGAGGGCAAATAGCCAAGCGTCAACCAAGGCGAGGCAAGAAAACAAGAGGACAGAGAACCGTCAGACCGCAGCTCGACCGACTGAGATCCAGTGAAAACCAGTCAAAGCTAGGCAAAGCCAGAACTAGTGATCACCTTAAACAACAGCGCGCGGGCGCGACGAGAACGAAAGTACTTTCAACTTTGCAAGAACCATACAGCGGAGACCGAGCAGACAGAGCCGACAAAGAAGACAAAAGTAAAAGCGATCAACATACCAGGAGAAGCAAGCGCGGCAGGGTTGATAGTAGCACTGTCAACGCCGTTTGGTTGTGCGGAGTACATGGATGCGGCGAATGTTCGACCACGTTGAACGGGTCTGCTGAACGAAGTTTGCGCAACGACGTGTCGCGATGTAGTTGGACTGGCCTTGCCTTGGGGACGGTGTGGGATGCGATGCTGCGCGAGCGCAAACCAAGGCGAGACCCTCTGAGGAACGGCGGGAGTATGCGTCGCGCAGTAGGTCGATGCACGGCGGAAGGACAAGGCAGGGGAGAAAGGGGGTGGTGGGAAGGGCAAGGCAAACGCGAGAGAATAAAGACTCGACAGGAAACGAAAAAGAAAAAGGCAAACAACAGACGCAAGAAGCAAAGAGGCAGGAAAGCGAAAGCACGGCTGCGAAGAAAACAGTCAACGAGGCCTTACGTGCATGCAATGTGGCGGGCGGGCGCGCAACAGTTGCGAAGGAAGTTGTGTGGTTTGTGGTCGTTGATTTTGTGCACGTCAGAGTTGAAGAAGGAGGCGGCGATAGGACAAGGCAACCGGGGAAGGACAAAGGATGGGTGGGTTTGTCCTTCTTCGACGATCGAGTAGGAGAAATAAGAAATACAAGGGGGGATGGTGGTTGCAGTTATGGTGGTTGCGGTGGGAGGAAAGGCAAAGGGCAAAGGGCGAGAGGACGGTAAATACTGTCAGGAAAAGAACGGTCGAGCCCCTTTGCGACAAGAAGCAAGATCGGCCAGAGGGTCAGAATGATGACGGGGCGAGAGCGGGTGTGAAGGGTGCGCGCGGAAAGGAGATAGCGCCAGGTGCTGCAGCCGTGGTGCAGTTGGTGTAGTTGCTGGAACGGCGTCAAAGTCGTTTTTGGAGGTTGCAAAAGGGGGTCTTCTCGAGGAAGTATTGGCTCGAATGCCGCCTTCGGTTGGTGGCGGAGTGGAAGAAGCGAACGAGGCAACAAGAAAACAGGAACAACGAAAATAAAATAAAAGCAGGACCAGAGCCCAAACAAAAGGGACAAAATGAACAAGAAAAAAAAGAAGCAGGAAGAACGGACTGGGCAGTTATCAACTGTTTTCGTCTTTCGTCTTTTAGTTGGAAGGCCTTTTGTTGGAAAAGGGACGTTTTGTGTGGGGAACCTGATTGCCTGGGTGGAGAGGGGGTGGAAAGAGGGGGGTAAACTCGGAGGGATCCCAAGGAGGAGAAACGCGCGAGGAAGGCTGAAAGCGCCGCTAGTGACGAGCGCCAGGCGAGAGGGGAGGGGTGGCAAAGCAGATTCGCAGAGCGGAAGGGAAGCGAGGGGACAAAAAACGAGGAACAGCGGGATCGTCTTGAAGGACTTGTGACTGGAACGGGTCTGGTGCCTTTTCGTTCTTTTGACGTGGTCTGGCGTGTTGGGGGTGTAAAGTGGTTGGCTGGTTTGGTAGTTTCTTTTTGGCGGTTTTGTTCTTTGGTTCAGTCAAACAAGCGCAGCAGACAGACAGTAATACGTCCAACGTTTTTGAAGGGTAGGCGGCGGACGCTACGCTAGAAACAAACGGGAGACAACGGTGGTAGTGCGGGAATGTTGGATTGAGGTTGGATGCAGGCAATACCCCGTACTGACAGGCAATGCGGGCGCTGCGGGCGTTGCAGGTGACGCAGGTGACGCAGGCAAAGCGACGGCGACCACGCGGCGAGCGGAAGGGTCAGGGACAGTGCGACGGACGGACTGAGAATGGCACGGCGTGGGAGATCGCATGGACGGTAAGCAAGTGACGGCCAACGGGCGTACTGAGTATGTACTTGTGAGTGTCGATAAGTGAATCTAGCTTCCCGTTCCAGCTGTCAAGGTCGTGGCGATGTCTGGGAGATAGTCGAGCAACGTCGATCGGACACTCGAGACGGACAAAAAGGCGGTGCAGTGAGGGGAGGCCGAGAATGACTGGCGCGCCGCTTTTCTGTTCTGAGTGCAGCGTGGAAGATTCCAGGCTGGCAGAAAGGCAGGCTGGCAGAGAGGATGTTTGAGTTTGGGCAAACGAGGCAGATAAGTAAAGGTGGGTTCGGCTGCGACGGCGCGGACAGTCCTGTGCAGGCTAGGCAGAAAGGTGTGGTCACGGGAGGATGCCAGATGAGAGCGGAGCAGTCGAGTACAAGTGTACAAGTGTATGTACTCTGTATGTGTAGTTATAAAAAGTATGTTGCTCCAGATGTGTATCCAGTGTCGACAGACAGCACGAGTTTGTGTGCATGTACGAGTATCGTTTGTCGGAGATTGTGTCAGATATGAAGACAAGTTACGGGGTGTTTGTGGGAGTATGTGCGCCCGCGTGGATGTGAGTGTGTGTGTGTGTTATGTGTATGTAAGTTATGTGTGTCTCTGTGAACAAAGAGGGGACTGGAGGACGAGACGATCAGTTGGCGGCGATCGATTTCTATCCGCGCGAGACCACCCACCAGAAATCCAATAATAGACAAAGAGGTACGGCGGGCAGTAGATTCGAAAGGAAGACAAGAGGAATGCAAGATACAAGATGAAAACGTGGATCACAAAGTGCTGCACTGATAACCAGACAAAGTATGTCATAAACAGCCAGGCAAAATACAAGGACACGAGAATCTCACTTGTTCGCCCAGTCGCGCACGCAGCAGGATGGAAGGCAACGACGATGTGAACAAACGAGTGCCCCTCGCGTTGGCGCACAAGAGACGAATGAGAGCAGAGTGGATGCTCTCTGTCGGGGCCAAGAGCGTGGTTGTGGTTGCGGAAGAGGAGGGGCGGTTAGTGGACCATGGCCCAGGGGGGAGGCGTGAGACAAGGAAAAGCCAGTGAGACGCAGCACCAGAGCCAGAGCACCAGGGACAAGACAGAGCCCCAAGAAAAGACGTCAAGTTGGCCGCGATCTGGGCTGCAAGAGAACAGGCTCGCAGGATGCGTGGTGCACTTCGGGACGGCTTGGTAGGGCAGTGGGGAGGGAGGGAAGCCCAGGGAGGTGAAGGCTGCGATATGATGTGATGCAAGACGAGACGGACAGGCACTCCAGAATGACGACGGACGAGGAATAGCTCAGATATTGAAGACCACGGGAATCTGTTCTTGATGTGCGGACAAAGTGGGTGTGGGCGTGCGGGTTTCGACAGGAGGGGCGGCCGCAGCTGGGAGGAAGCACAGAGCACAGAAGAGCACAGAGCTTTGAAGATGAAGCTGGGGGAGCAGCAGTGATGTGTGCTGGGGGGAACGGGAGGTGGGCGGAGACTCTGAGAGGGAGGGGCGTGTTTGTGGAGGTGTGGTCCGGGCTGTTCTTTGGATGGTTCTGTGGATGGCGGGAGTGCTAACACGCTGTAATACGCAGTTGCATCCATGATATCAGGAACGGATACTTGTAAACATCTTACATAAAGGGATGTGTATTCTCATAAACAAAAACATGTGCAGCTGAAGATGTAATCGGAGATGAAACTGAGAATGCTTCTGACTTACCGGGATAAAGATGAAGTATCGTGATGTTTGTGCTTGTATCTTTTATATGAGGTACATTGCAAAGAAAACACCGTCGGACTTGTTATCGAGACTCACAGACGGCTAGGCGGACGCCATGGGGAATCCAGACACAGCTCACGGCCTGCTCGGCAGCCTCTCTCTCACTGGTGCTGAAGAGGCAGATGGGGAGGGGTGTCAAAATGCGCATGTTCAGAAAACTACGGGGAAGGCGGGCGTGGACGGCGAGGTGAGATACAAAACCGACAGGGGGCAGGAGAAACGAGATTGCAGACCGGGGAGGGGCTCCAAGAGACGGAAGGAGCAAAAGAGCGAGAAAGAGCGACATGGACGTCTCGATCGTCTTGGGAAGGCACAGGGTCGCGACGGAGCAGGAACCACCCAACGGCTAACCACACAGATTACGGTGCAGCAAAACGGTGGGCAAGTGGAGGGAGTTGACAAGCTGGATCTGCGGGACAGGGGGGACGTGCAAGTATTTTTTTGCGAACGGGCGTTGGAGGGTACCTTTCAAAGCTCTCCCAGAGAGGGGGCGCCGAGGCGCACTCCACACAAGGAAGCGGCTGATGACAAAAACGGAAACCACGATGCAGCCATGCTCTCTTTCGAAACCTGTGAGCATCTCGAGACAAAGAAAGAGCAACCGGTGTTAAGACTCGAAAAGGGACATCTACGACGTACACAGAAGGCGCGACGGGGGAGAGAAGAAGAAAGTAGGCAAAAAAGAACAAACGGGGCAGGCAAACAAAACACGTGCAAAAGATAAACGGGATCCGCAAAGAACAAAAGAAAGAACACAGCGGAACAAAAAAAGACAAATCGACAAATCGCGTCCGAAAGCAGAATCAATGTTGACATCGGGGAGGGGGTGCAACTGAGAGCCTCAGAGACTGAGAGACTGAGGATCCGGCAGGCCAAGGAAGCCAAGACAAAAGGAGGGGACAGAACCACAAGAGAGCAAAGCGCGACGGACAGGGGGTGAGCGGAGAGAGCGGAACAAGACAAGCACGGGAAGAGTTCGAGAGGGGTGGTCGAGAAAGGGCAAGAGCAAGGACCAAGCAAGGATAACGGGAGAGCGAGGTACACAGACCAGTACCTGTCCAGCGGTACCCAATACCAGCAGCAGACGGGTACTGTATGCAGCAGGCGCAAGTACTGCATATCCCACGCATTTTCTCTCTTTTGTCAACTCTTGTCAACTCTTCAGCCGGGCCTTTTTGCTGCACATCTGCACTTTTGTCCCTTTGCATTGCAAGAGAGAGCCAGGTCGACGGTGTTACTCGGAGGTCCTATTACAAGCACAAGCTGCGGGCACGGCTCAGGATTATTGGGCGACTGTAGTGTTCTTGGGAAAGCAGGTTTATTGTTGGATCAGCGCCAGGCCCAGGACGGTTTAGCGGCATGCTGCCTCGCTTGTGTTCTTTACGAGCATGAGGACATTGGAAACAGAAGATACGAGGGTCAGGCGAGGCAGGCCAAAAAAAAAAAGGGAACCCAAAAAGACGAAACTCAAACCAACATGGGCAAAAACGAAACGGCCCTTTGACGGATTGCGAAAGCGAGGAAAAGTGAGGCCAAGCGGACAGAGCCCACAAGAACAGGCCCATAGCGGTGATAATGTGATAAATGCTGCGTGTTAGTCGCAAACCTCCTGGTCAACAAGTGGAAGAACTCTCGAGGAATTTGCCGTCTCGATCGCACTTGCCAATATATTACGAGTCGGATACCATTTCAAGACATCGACAGGAAAGTGCAAACGGCCGTCGCGCGAAACACCACGGCCAGACAGGGAAGGCGCTATCGACGATAGATGAGAATACAGAAAGAAAGGGCGGGGTTGGTTGGGTCTGGTTCAGATTGCTCCTTTTCCACAAGCCCATCTCTTTTATAAATCTTTCAAATCGTTTGTAAAACAAATGAGGATAAATCACCACTTGACTACGACTAGATCACGGCCACAGTCGATTCCGACGCGATGCAGACACCGAGCGAGACTCAAAGTGTAAGATGTTGTCCTCTTTCGTAATTCGTAATTCTCAGGTGAGATGCTCGACAAGAGGAACAAAGGGGTACTCCTGTCTTATTGGAAAGTCCGTCTCTTTTCTTCTTTTTTTCCAGGGGACTTCAAGGCGCTAGTGGTGTCAAAAAGTGGACAAAATAGCGCCGGGCAGAACAATGTACGATACTACTAATACAGAATGCAGATTGTGCCTTCTCTCCATCTGCGTCGGATGAGTCCACGCAATGAAGAAACATGCGGCGACTGCATATGCAATGGCGACAAAAGGGCGGCCGACAAGGATGTGAGCCTCTTCCCGAGTGCAACTCTGCGCTCCTCCAACGAGCCCGTTGCTTCTCATCTGCTCCACATTCCCTCTTTGCGCCATTCTCTCTTTTTTACGAGCACGACGCTTGACATGTTGCCTTGTCTCATGCTGTCTTGTCTCTTGGAAAAGATGCTAGTCAATGAAACCAAAGCACAGACGGGCGTCTTTGTCGAACCGTCCCCCAGCGCTGGGAGCCCATTCAGCTCGTGGTCTTGCTATTGTTCCGGTGCTTGAAGAGTGAGCTGACACCAAATCAGCACTGCGGCGACGGCGCAACTGCATTGGCCGACCCGACCGCGAGGCAGAGGCACTCGAGGAAAGTTGCCCGGACGAGTACAAGTGAACTACAAGAGCACATACAGTCACAGATTTGCAGAGCAGAGTGCCACTGCGTGTGAGCAAGACTGCACACTCTGCATCTTGTGCGCCAAGGCAGCTCCAGGGCGATGGCAGACGGGCCTTCTTGTGCATGGATGTACGTCCTGTGTTCCCAAGCACCGTCTTGTTCAACAAAGGCATTTTAGGTTTCCCTTGCACCTGACATATACACATACGTTCACACATACACAGTGGCAGCAGACATGAAGACAAGCACACCCACCATCCACCCTGGTGGGCACGTTAGGTGCAGCACCAACCGATGCCTTCCCGCTGCCGTGGGTGGGAGGTCAAAGGTCGTCGTGAAGGTTGCGTATGGGCTGCGGTGGGCAGCACAACGGCACAGTGGGGAAAAGTGGTGGAGCGGAATGCAGCGATGGGGATGGGGGGATGGGAACATGGGAAGATGGGAAGGGTTCGTCCAGACCGGAGTGGGTGGTGGGTGGTGAGTGGTGGCGGGTGCTGATGGTGGGCAGGCGGCAGTGGTGAACAGGGCGCTGAAATAAAAGGTGAAGGGGGTGAAGGGGTGAAGGAGGCTTCGGGAGGCCAGCAAAAGCTTGTCGAGGGTGTGCGTGCGCGCGCATGCGGGGACAGGCATAGCCTGGCCTGGCCTGCAGGGCGACGTGGATGATGGGCTGCGTGGGAATGATGGCATTCTCCGCCCAAACACAGATAAAGTGAGCCCGTAGCGCCTATTGTTTGTGTGGTGTGGATGGGAGGGTCGATGGGAAAGGGAGGGAGGGGTGGTGCGCGAACGGTGATCGCAGCTACCCATGACCGGCAAGTGCCCGAACGACGCCGCCTTGCCAAACTGGCGGACAGGGAGACTGAAGGACGCTTTTTTGGGAGAGAGAGATGGTGACGGTGTGCAGATGTGCGTCCAGACCCAGGGCCTTGTATGTAAGATCGTAAAAAGGAAGCCCCAGCAAGACACAAACAGGCCGTCACGCATGGCATAAGAAGAGCAACATCGGTCTCAATTAGCCCTACAACTCAATGAGATTGTTTCGAATCGGCCAAAAGAGATATTCGTCTTGTTTGAGAGCCCCTCATTCAACCCTGTCGCTCGAACCCATGTGACCAAAAATAGAAGGAAAATATTACCTGAAGATCGTCCGTTGTTCGTTCATTGTTTGCTTTTCCTTTTTTGTTTCTCCGGGGTCATGCGGGGAGCGTCAAAAAAGCAATAATAGAGCCATCTTCAAAACAAGAGAAGAGCAAAGAGAGGCGTTGGAGCATCAGAAACAGGGACGCAAGGGATGACAACGTGCTGCATTTGTCAGACATGACTCCAGTCACGTCTTGGCTCCTGTCACTACTGCCTTTCTCAACGGACACATACTACACAGACACAGACGCTGGAAGACTGAAAGTACGACGTATGAAGAACACAATTGACATCGTACTTTTGCCTCTATGGCTGAGTACTTTCGGCAGGGCAGAACCCTGTTTGTTGGAAAAGGCCGTCGAGGAGCAGGAACAAAAGAGCACGGCGGGGCAACATACCTGTTCGGAAACGATGCCGTATGCTGTAGCCGGCGAGTTGCATGCTCCAGGGCGTTCCTCTCGTGCGAGCAATTCACAGGATACAAATAGAAAATAGGGCAGCGTCCGCACGTATCCGAACAAAAGACCCCGTGCAACTGTCAAGGACGTTGTGCGCACCTCGGTGGGGTTTCTCGGAAGCAGGAGTGTCGCACCCGCTCCTGACGGTGAGAGCGAATGCGCCGTGAGACACAAAAGCTGTATGTGAAAGGGCAATGGTGTTTCGGGACACGGAAAAAAAGAAAGCAATGATTGAGGAGAGCAAGGACAAAATACAGGCATTTGTCCACGAATGTCCCTTCCACTCCACGCCCATGTCGTACGACAAGCCACAGAATATGAGAGTATAGGAGAGATGAAGGTAATAGAACAGTACAAGGGTGAAATAATGTTGATCACTCCAATATGGATATCTAATAGACGGGAGGCCGAAAATCTGCTAGGCTAAGCTTTCTGTGATCTGAAGTCGACGTCCGTATGAGGCAAGGGAGTGGCAAGCGATGACCGTTGCAGGAGTCAACTGCTGCGTTAGCCGCAAGAAACCGTTGGTGAAAAAGAAAGTAACAAGAGCATAAAGTACATGTCATAAACGACAAAAATAAAGAATATGTGTGGTTGTTCCAAGTTGCGACTTGTCAAGATACACGCGAGGCTCCAGGACGTAACTCGTGCGCAGTTGTTAAATATGGAAGGTGCCGAAACAGGAAGGCGTACAAAGAAGGAAAGAGGGCAAAACGGCGCCAATGTTCATTGCAAGACAACGCCAACGAGACCAAACCCCGTAAAGAACGCCAAATCGACTTCCAGCGCTCTTCCTGCACATCAGAATTAGGAAAGCGGCCGCCTTTGCAGTGGAAGAAGTGGACCACAACCAGACGAAACAAAGAGGAAAACAGACAAAAAACTCTTGACTCGGCTGACCTGTGACAGGGGTAAGGGCCAGTCTTCTTGTTCGAGCAGGAGCGACCAGGGGAAGGGTTCCACACATGATTGGCCCGAGCGCAATCTGTCAAAAGGAAATGAGAGCATGCGCGAACAGAGAGGGGGAAGGAGCGCGGGAACGTTTTCAGGTTTGAGGAAGGCACAAGTCGCGAAGATACGACACAATTAAACTGCTCTTAAACTACGACGTGTGAGATAAAACGGAAACACGGAGGACTTCGGACGAAGCTCAAGTTGCGGAAGAGCCTCCAGCCCGAGCCCCGGCGATACTCTCCTATCTGGCCGAGAAAGCATCCGTCTTGGTCATCCAGCGGGACCGTCTGGCGCCGTGAGCATTCCTACGCAATACTTGCACTTGAAGAGATACAAGTTATCACAAATATTATTGCCCACCATGAGTACGAGAAGTGGAGAAAGATATCGTGGGACAAATTAAGGGCTGAGAAGAGACGGTGTGAAAGGCAAAGAAAAGGAGGAGAAGGGAAAAAGAAGAAAAAATACTCAATAAACTCATGCGCCTAGGACGCTTTGGGTATGTTCGCGTTTATTCAGGAAAGAGCGATGCAAGGCGAGAAAACGGGTTCGCCGGGACTCCTTCCATTGCTGAAGAAAAGGGGCATTCACGAGAAAATCACAAGGCAAGCACGTCTGGTCAATATCATGCAGGTTCTCCTTAGTTGCAAACGGTACCTTCATCGAGGCAGATACATCGAACAACAGGCAGTCGCGATGGCGAGTTTGATATGGGCATATCACAACTTACGTCGTATAAGTGCGGCCCAATTGCTCCAGTTTGCCCCATCACGACTCCATCAGGCGGATAGCAGGGCCCACTGGCCGACAATGTGCGGAATAACGATGATAGGAAAAAGAGATACGATACACAACCGCAAGGCTCCGTATTTGCGAGGCACCGTTTTGCAATGTGAGAAACACACATTTTGTCACTGTACGTCGTAGAGAGATATCGTAACAGAGTTATGCTCGTCGAATGAAATCAGGCAGGACCAACCTGTCCTCGCGCGGCAGGTGCAAAGCAACGAGGCGAGCTGAAGCTTCCATTTTTGGACAGCTTCCAGCCGCCCCTGATGCCTCACCCGGCCTGAGGACGAAACAAAGATAAACCTGTACATAATCAACATAACGAATCTCTTAAACTTCTACTTTTACAAGCATCTTACATCTCCCCTCACCGAACTGCCTTTCTCCAGTTTTCCCCTCTTCTTGGCCTCCTCTTCTTACTTCCCAAAAAGGAAAACGATAAAACCGAGCTTCGCGCCGCTTGGCGCCTCAGTCTGGAATTGAACCTCCTCGACGCCCTCGACGCCTCACAGTTTGTTAGCTTTTCTCGCTTTTCACAAATGGATTACGGAGTATGGAGTATTACGTTGTAAAATACCTCTAATGCAAACGGCCACCCATGCTCTTTTGCTCAGCTCCGGCGCATCCCTGTACTCTGACAAACCGGGGCCCAGGGGGCGTGGATATGCCGCTGATCAACAGCCTGCCAATCCAAGCCTTGTCCTCCGGATGGAGCCCTGGCCGGACCAGGTGCGTTGAAGAACAAGAACACGTCCGTACGAGTCGAACGCATGGAGTTTGGGTACGGAGGACATGTACGAAGGACGAAATACAGCGCAATATTTTCTTGTTCAAATATTGCCAACATCATGCAAGACGACCAAAACAGACTCGACAGACTGCAGCACAGAAATGACAAGTGATTCCATACAACGGGATTTGGTACAAATACCATTCTACACCAATCACACTGCACGGCCGAGATAAGAACACGGCCCTGGCTCAGGCACAGTTGCAACACAATGCTCACGCTCTCAATGGTCTCCGAATAACGATTGCGACGTCACACGGGGCAGCACCAGTGAGAGGATGCTCCGTATTACCAGTATTACCTGAATGATTGCCAGTCATATCTCATTCGTTTTCCTTGTTCGCAGGCCGCAAACTAACGCAAGCATCACCGAAAAGCGCGCAGGAGCTGGATCATGAAGTACTTCGTATATGCCTCCTCACGTCTCACGTCTAATTGTTTACGACGTCGGACTCCTTTGATGGGCACTGCAGAGTTTGGCCCTACTGTTTCAACGGCCATGAATTCGTCCGTTTTCCGACGGGCGAGTACTGGTCAGAGAGGCTGAAAGTCCATACGACTTACGACTTACATGCACAAAGTCTCCGAAAACAGCCAAACGAGACATTGAGACCCTCAAAGATGGACGAGACACAACTGTACACTTGTTCTTGTATGACACGCACTATTGGCACCCCGCATGTTCTCAAGACAAAAACTCTGACCTTCAAGGTGAACCAGCCACAGGGAGCCAACAGAGCGTGGCTTTTTGTTGGCAGTTAGAGCCTGGCCAGGGCACAAATATTGGTTTCAACAAGACAAATACCTGAAGTGTATGTTGTCTCTCCTCAGGCACTGCATGAGTGCATAGGAGGTGCACCACATACAACACATTTCTCCACACTTTCTCAACCTCCTTCGCAGCCTGCCGTGCCTTGCAACCCGGAGCAAAAGAAAGCAAAGAATCAGATGCGCGTCTGGGTCGTGGTGGTATGCCAAGCAGGGGTCTGTCCGGTCGATGAAGGAATGACGAGCCGTGGAAGCGGCGTACCTTACGGAGAACGATACTTTGTGTGTCTGCTATGAGCAACTCAATACACGTATTTCGTCTGCGACCTTGTGCAACAGAATTGCCTCACTGCGGCGCAAACAATGGGATGTAAGGTTTCGATCAGAGTCCAGACGGAGCTCAAGTACAACCTACGACGAATTGTCTTGAAAGTTACAAAACAAGTTACTCCTTCTCCGCATGCAACGAGTGTCTGATGATAGATGCAGCCCAGACTCTTCGATGTCCACACCACACAACTTCAGACGACAGGCAGATTTGAGGGGAAGGGGGTGGGGAGAGTCCAGACGGGTGTGTCCCCCTTGTCCTCTCGTTTCCTTTCCATGGTTCCCTTGCACGGTCCTCATAAACTCTCTTTTTGTTGTCTTTTTCTTTCCGCCCACCGTCACAATATTCTTGTGATTGAAAGTGACTGGAAGTGACTGGAAGCAGGACGTCGCAGCGAGCACAGGCCATGCCCTTTCAAACCCACAGACCTCGCATGCTCGCAACACAAAAAGAAGCCAAGCTACCACAACGACATGTCTTCACGTCGTACGAAGTACAGACGGAGTACATTACATATGCATGTATGTACGGTCTTTTGTCTTTGGATACCTTTTATTTTGAGCTTATGACGGCACATCGGTTCCCCTCTTTTATCCAATAAACCCGACCAATAAACCAAGAAACGAAATCAATAATGGACGGAGTAAGTTTAGGGCATTTCCCAGGAAAAGAAGGCAATTCAGTCAATCAGGCAGTTTTAATGCTCGCTTCTTTATTCGGACTCGACCAAAAAACGCCACCTACAAAAGCATGACGCGGGGCAACAAATATGATGGAATGTGAGCCGGACTGGGATTAAAGCGAGAAAATACAGCTTGCTTCGCTTGCGCAGATGACCCAGCTCCGGTTGTGAACGTGGAGCACAATATTTCTACAGCCTTGCGTGAGAAGCAGGTGTCGAGAGTCTTACTCAGTGTCTTTGGGCAGGGCCTAGAGGGGTGCTAGTACACCAGTTGTGATACATGCAACGCGGGGGCCAGAAGGGCACGATGGTTCGGTGAACATGAGCAACACCATTCTTGTTTTTGTATTCCCGAAGTCCTCCTAGGATATATGAAATGCACAGATTGTCTTGCATAGGACGTACACATATACTGTGTATGTATTCCGTTTGGGCCGCTTTTGACAACATATTTGCTATTAAATGCACAAGCACGAGCCTCTCATCTCGACGGATATGAATATCTTTACATAAAGTACCACATCTTTCAGGACAAGTTCGCCCGAGGCGACACAGTAATTTTTTGGGTTTGTGTGGGCATGGAAAGGGGTCAGAGAGGCACAGGCCGAGTTGCCATGCGTACGTGCGGCCCAGCAGCTCGGCATCGTTGCTCGTATGCTGCACACTCATACATGCTTGTGCATACAGACATGGCGAGTGGGTTAAAGGCATTTTTACGGTGCCATTTTGTCCTGACCTCGTCCTTGTCTGTGCACTTTTGTCACAATCACTGTCTTTTCTGCCTTTGTTTGACTGCCGAAATAGCCAGAGCTTGGAGAGCCATTGTAGAATACAGCATCAGAATACGGGGTTCACGGTACAGCATTTCTGCAGTCCCGTTGGCGGTGATATCTTGGTTCGATAAAGCGGGCGAAATAGAGGGATCAGCAAACATGCGCCGTAGGACCTCCCTCTTTTTCTCTCCTTTTCAGCACATATGTTCCGTAATGCGATGATGGCTGTGAGCGGCTAGCCACTAAGCTGGTAAACAGCAGAAAGTACTTGGAGGGTGAGCATTTGCACAGCCACGTTGTCTTTGCTGCGTCGCAGATCCCGCTCCCGCCATTTTTGCTCCTTGATGGAGTGCATGTACGACATATTACGGCCTTGGAAGTGTATATTCTTGGTCGGGCGAGACAATGGAGGGCAAGGAAGGCATCCAATCAACAGGCAATACTCGACAATTGTGCACATCCATGTCTAGGAGCTGAAAAGAACTTGCAAGAATGTGTGCACGCGGCTAGATGTGTAGGTCTCCGTAGGGTGGTAAGTGTGGTAATGTCAAAACGTGTGTATGTGTATTATGTGTATGCAAGTGTGTGGTTCTCTACATCTCTGTGACCTCCAAGCAAAATCTCTGGCGAAGCAGGAGGGGTGCACACCCAACTCTGCGGCTCTACTCGCTGCCGTCGCTGTCCAGAGCCTCGTCTTCATCTGGTGCATCTTCGCGGTCGACGTCATCGTTACCGTCGCCTTCTTCCTCTTCCTCCTCCTCCTCCTCTTCCTCGTCGTCTTCTTCTTCTTCTTCCTCCTCTTCCTCTTCGGCTTCCTCGCCCTCCTCCCCCTCGCCTTCGGCCATCTCAACATCCTCCTCCTCGACTTCCGTGTCGTCGTCGCCGCCGTTGGCCGCCTTGCCGCCCTTGTCGTGTGCCCGCTTCGCCTTCTTGGCCTGTGGTGGTGCATCCCGGCCCTTGCCCTTGGCCTTGTCGTCGCCTACTTCAGAAGCAGCGGCCAACGACACATCGCCGTCAGCCATCGTACTGACATCGGCGTCCTCGGCGTCCTCGGCGTCCTCGTCACCCTGCTTGTCGCCGTCAACCCCCTTCTTGGCGGCTGCTACGCGCTTCCGGTAGTCGGACCGCTTGGATGTCTGGATGTGGGTGAATTCTGGAAGGTGTCAGCACTATTCGTATGTTCGTAGGTTCTCTGGTCCTCTTGTGGCTCGGGAGTACTCACTCGCAAACTCTGCCTCGAGCTGTTCCCGCATGAAGCCAAACTCGATATCGTCGAGTGCGGCAAAAACGTCCGCGGGCATAATCGTCTTCTTGCCAGCATTTGTCGTCAAGGTATTAGCACTGTATTTTTAGTCGAGCCTCCAAGAGTGTGTTGTAAACGTGCGAGGTAGGGTAACGTACGCATTGGCAAGGTGGCTGATGAAGACTGTCGCGCTCTTGCTCATGCCCGTAATGGCACTGCCTTGGATCTGCGTGTTGGGCGGCAGCACGCCCTTAGCCAACCGCGTGATGATAGAACGCGGCATGTTCAGGTCCTGGGCTCATGTTAGTCCTCTGGTGTAGCTGTATACCTGTAGTTTCGTGCCCGCTGTATGAACCAACCTCGATTGTTACAGCGTCATTATTCCGCGGCTTTGAGGGCTCCTTCTCCTTCTCTTTCTCGGTCCCCGCATTGCCGGAGCTTGTCGGTCGTGCATTGCCTTCCGCAGTCTGTTCTGTGGGGTCTGAAGCATCGTTCTTCTCGTTCGTGCTCAGTGCGTCTTGTGCGGCTGCTGCCCGGCTCTCGTCTGCTGCTGCTGCTGCCGCGGCGGCGGCAGCAGCAGCATCGCTCTTCCGCGACGCGGCGTCGCTTTTCCGGGGAGGCATTGCCGCACGTTGTGGGGGGTCTGGTAGTACTGACTGTCGCCTTATCTTGTCCCTTCTTCGTCACGCTCTTTTCGTCTAATTGCGCGTCTTTCTTTCGCGGTAGAGATCGTTTGTCGTCGTCAGGTCCGTTGGGATTGTCGAGCTCGTCAAACTGCCAAAATGTTGGTCAGACACTGCCAATTCTTCCCGGTTCCCTTTCGTCTGTATATCGTCGGTCAATTCGGTGGCAGGTAGGTCGCCGTCGTCGATCGTTGGGCTCTTGAAAGTGTGCAAAGAGCTTATCGCATGCGTTGACCACGACGCCTTTCCTCTAGCGAGAAATTGCCAGCCAAAACTGCAGGGAGGTTCGACTGAAAAGTGGGGCTTGTGAGAAGTCGCGTCCCAGTCGCGTAAAGCGGGTTTTGGAGGTGGCCAGCGATCGCTAACAAGGCTGCGTGTATTTGGCCATACGTCACAACGCTGTATTGATTCGACCATGCGACGTACTCCATTTTGTTTTGCTTCTGTTTACCTTTGTTCTTTCTACATCTGTGATATGTTTATTTAATAATCACCAAAAAATTACACCAAAAAATAAAAACATAATTATAATCCCGCGGCACACGAAAGGTTTTCTTTGCCCCAAAAATCCTGAGTCGTATTATTTACAGTATGTAGTTTTACCACGACTAGACAACGACGTGCAAAATATCAAAATGGTTAAACAATCGAGACCAAACGACACGGTGACAATGAAAGCAAGACTACACTCTCCACAACCCACGACGTCCATACCACGATCTCGCATCAACGAAGTGTCTCAGCCGCCGGACCAAATCCTCCTATCAGAGAGCCCTCATACCCCGGATGCACCTGCCAGCAAGAAAATACTAAAAATGGTCCTTGCTCATCAACCGGGACTAAAGTAAATAGACCGCAGGTGGGGATCACGAGGTCCGAAAATACGACAGGAATAAGCTTGAAAGAACTCGGGCAAAATGGCCAACAAGAAAGTACCGGTGGATTCTTTTTCTTTCTGCTGAATACACGGAAACGCTCTTTATTCCTACGCCATATGTGCCGATAGCCCTCCCGTGGTTGCACATACTCCAACGAACGGCAGTGAAAGACGAGAAACGGAGCCGCCATGTCGTCGTGTAAATATGAAGGATCGAGAAATCCAAAAACCGTCGGCAGCAGCGGCGACAACATCAACAAAATAGGAAAACGACCTGGAGGACCTTACTGCATTTTATATCGACAGGAGGGGCAAAGCGGCTGCGCCGGCCACGCAAGTGCCCTACGAGTGAGACATGTCGGAAGGCGAAATAGCAAGGCTCTGAAGCCCAGGCACGAAGGGCGATAGAGCATGAATTAATGGGCCATTCCACAAGACCATTGCCATATTACTCTGTCGACACTCTATTATTATTCCAAGCACAATGGGCAGCAAACAACCTGACAGGATCACATATGATGCAGGTTATTCTTTCCCATCATAAGGCCACGCAAAAGCTCTTACGTCAGAGGCACTTGTTCTTTGAATGGGCAAAAAGTACAACAACCCCTCGATAGTCCTCACTCGCAGAGCCAAAGAGCGGTCACAAGATTGGAGATAGGAGGGGGAACAGGTATGGACAGTCGACGAGAACCTGGACGCTAAAGAGCGTGCATTAGTGGCAGGCCAAGGATCAAGGAAGGCAGCAAATCAAAAGGCATTGCACACGGCCCCGACAGATGGACGGCGGCTCTGAGGATGCGAAGAGAGGCAAATGGATAGGAGGAGGACAAAAAGGCAAGGGATGATCAACATGGGTTTTCGCGATCGTAAAGATAGCGTGAGTCAAAAATGCACACAGGTTGTCGAGGAGAATTTCGAGTATGCCGGGCAAGAAATAATACCAATAGTCATGGATGTAAATAAAACAAGAGCTCAAACCAACAACAAAAGGGTGTGAAGAATGTAGACGCAGAAGAGGGTGTCGAAGACCAGGCTAGGACATTAAAGCGACCGGGGTCTGCCAGGAAGGATGAAAGCGCGTTGACGCACGCCGATTTGCTGGCTGTTGGACGACTGACAGAGGAAGTTGGGCAAATTTTACTGACATATTTTATTTTGTTAACTTTTGATTTATTTTTGTCATTCTATCGAGCATGGATGACCCGAGCTGATGCCGTGCCCAACGTTGTAGCATACGATGAGTGAAATATCTAGTAAAGAGGGTAAAGACCCAACAGCAGTGTCGATGAGGGTCTTTGTTGCCTTTCATACTCGACAGCGAGTGATGTTGAATCGACTCCAGCCTATCACACGGGGCTGCCTCTTCCCCCCCACCTCTTTGCATCTGTATCCCTTTCTCTATTTTATTTTGCATTGTTCCTCCATCCCCTCCAAAGCTACCCATACTCTCTGCAGATGACCCCACCGTGCCTGCAACCATCCTTTTTCGACTGTGTAGCCGCTTTGCAAACATGATGCGCAAGTATTCAAAAAAGCGACAGGGTTAGCTGGCGATCATCCTGCTTTCCTTTCTTAGCTTTCACCAGCCCGCGGACATGCACACACACAGAAAAGAATAGAAAGCAAATGCATCAGACGGGGCATGAGGGAGGGAGGAGACGACGGCCACTGCCGCCCGCCCACCTCGATGCTTGCATTAACCAGAATATGCATGCGTCTGGGGGAATGTGTGTGTATGTGTGTATGTATGTTGTATGTGTGTAAGCGCATCTTTATTTCGAGTCTAGGGCTGCCTTTAAAACAAAAGGTTATTTCCTCGGCCCAGCACTCACACAACAGTCTGGTTGTTCTCCCGATGTTACCCGCACTTCTTTGGACTCAGCTGCTCTGCCTGGCCACGCTTGGTCCTCGTTTGGGTCGATATGCCCGTCATAGGGATATTCGCTGACGCTTGTGTCGAGCCTCGCAAGTTGGCCCTGGTTGTTGTTTGTGTATATGTATATGTACTGAGCATGTCTGTTGTGTCTGGCTCACGGTTGATTATTCAACGGCGAGAATACGACGTGGGGTTGCAGTGTTGGTCTATCAAGGGTGTAAAAATACGAGTACGGCGGGAATATCGAGAACAAAAAGAAACAGAAACACCAGAGGGAGCCTCTTATCACCGTCTTTGAATTTCATTCGTCGTTACCTTTCTTCCTAGATTTGATTTCGATTTTCACATTGTCGCGAGGCGTCCATTCAGATGCGAGAACGTTGCTGCGAAATTGAAAGTCGCCGGGATATTTTGTAGTCACACAGCTGAAGTTCTCACCCTCACCGGAATGCTGGCACTACCTTTGTTAAAGAAAAAAAAAATATGTGCCCGGCTCTTGAGGGACGTTGGGTGCGAGGCTTCACTTATCACCGTGTAGGCAACCATGGGAAGTCTGAGATGTGAGGTACATAGCAGGAAGCACAAGGAAGACCCGACGGCTCCTGAGTTGTTGTTGCACTACAGGCGCTGCTGCAAAGTTAAAACTGGATTTCTTGTGTAATGTTGCTTTCGACCGTGGATGGGGCTCTTGACTCGTAGTAGAGCTCGCTGGATGTTCCGGAGGGTAGTGTGTTCTGACGATGTGTTTCTTCTTTGCAACAATAGAATGGAAGACGGGCGAAGGAAAGGTGACGTATCACTCTCCCTGTCGGACTTGTTATCTTGTCCGAGCTAGTCCTCCTGGGCTTCATATTCCGTGTGTATTCGTAGCGTTTCTGTCCTTCACGATCTTTGACGGCCTATGTGGTTTCCAAGAGTCACTGCTGTTTGCTTCATTGACCTATTCAACGGCTATAGAATACACGCAAGCTAAACGAATGATTTTACTAGTGAGTCTAGATGTTGATCACCAAAGATTCAAAACGAAAAGCCGATGGGAATGACGAAACAGTCATATATAGAGGCTCGATATTAACAGACCAAAACAACGGGCATAATTGACAGCAATATAGCCATATGGCGCACGCGCGTGCCCGTGTTAAAACATTAACGTGAACGCGAGAATAAAGCGGGGTGGATTACGTGTATATTGCTTCCTAATAAGCCTTTCTCCTTTCTCAACTGGAAGAATGCTCTGTGCAGAGGTAATGGGTCGTTTACACCGGTTGAATTCCCACGCGCAGTCAAATCCTCTGCTATTGTTTCATTCCCTTTTCCACGCCCTCCTTACTCGCCCATGACTCTCCGAGTATATTTCTTCTCCACGCACGCCTAGTTAATCATATGATCGCTTGCTGGAAAAACAAATAAATTTGGGGCCCTTGCGCCTTGTCGTGGGGGATCGGACCTCATATCTCGAGCAATGCCTGTGATCGACCGGGCCCAATGAAGGGGAAGGGTCCTTTATAATTGCATCAAAACACACCCCTTTCACATGTTTGCTCGTGTCTCATGCTCGTGCCCGAAAGTGCGATCTCAACCAGGACCGAGCCTAATGGCAAAAGCAATCTACCTGGAAACACGTCAAGCTGTCGTGGTCGGGATATTCAGGAACTTCCGTGTCGATCGTGGCAGTTGCAGTAACAAGAAAAATATGTGCCACTTCCCTCCTGTTCTATATTTTGAGACCTTAGTGCTGGTAGCCCAGGCTTACTTTTCCAGTCGGTGATGTACAATCCCACGAGCCATGACGCCCATTCTCTATCCCACCGTAGCCTTTGACGATACTGAAAAACAAGATAAAATAAGAGAAACAATCGGTTCATATCACGTAATAGTCACATGGTAGTTCTATTCAACACCAGAGCTATTACTGCACTATTTCTTACATTTGATGTTCTAAATAGCCAATTCATGGGTTCAGATGTTGTGCTAGATGGTGTTATGAGGATGAGAGGTTGCATGGATTAGAAACTGGTCCGGTTACCAGGCCAGGTCGACATTTTCAGGTTAAGAATTATCTCACCACATTCGAAATATTGTAGGCAAAAATAGGAGAGAATACCAAAAAAAATTCGAATAGAGTTTATGTTGCTGACCTGGGATTTGTGTTGTTTTGTTTGTCGTCGCCTAAATCCACAGCCTTCTCTGGTTGACACCCACTTTAGCCCTGCTATAGCGCAAGGCTTCAGGTGGCAAGCTTGTGCCTGTAATTGCCACTGCGCACCAGCCCAAGCTACAGTGCGATAACGATAAGCTTGGCCCAGCAAAGCCGCTGATTCGTCAGCGGGTGGCATCGACTGGATTTTTTTCTGCCCTGCAAAGCCTGCCGCCGCTTGGGACATCAACTCAGTAGTTGTGAACAACAGCCTTGAAACCCAACGAAGGCTCTACAGACGCTGCACAGAACACACAAAACACAACGATGGCGACATTAAAACGACCCGCACCCGCCGACGAGGGCATTGGGCCCAACCTGTCCAGCAAGACGTTTGTCCGCACGACGAAGAGCGGCAAGGTCCAGAAGATTGTCCGCGAAGTCTACCTGCGCCAGGATATTCCCTGCTCGTCGCAGCTCTGCGTGACGTGCCAGGAGAACGCACCGCGCGATGCTGCCGGCCATGGTAAGTTTTGGGGAAGCTGTTTATGCCCTACCTACCTCGCACAACTACTAACTCTTCTTTCTTCCTCCAGTCTCTCCCTTCGTTCTCAGCGACCGCCCTGCTGGCACGACTGCCTACCCGCAGGGCCACTACCTCGTTCCCGACACCAATGCCTTTTTGACCGCCATGGACCTCTTTGAGCAGACCTCATCTTTTTACGACGTGATAGTGCTGCAGGTTGTGCTTGAGGAGGTGCGCAACCGCTCGCTGCCGCTCTACAACCGCCTCATTGGCCTCACACGCAGCGACGAGAAGCGCTTCTACGTCTTCTTCAACGAGTTCCGCCTCGAGACCTATGTTACCCGCGAATCCGGCGAGACCATCAACGACCGCAACGACCGCGCCGTCCGCCGTGCCGTCAAGTGGTACACCGAGCACCTGGCCACGGCCGCCGCTCACGTTGGCAAACCGACACCGGCCGTCGTCATGCTCAGCAACGACCGCGACAACCTGCGCAAGGCCCGCAGCGACGGCCTGGCGGCGAGCTCGCTGGCCGATTACGTGCGCGGACTGGAGAATGCCGATGTGCTGCTCGATATGATCCCGGAGACACAGGACCCGTCCGTCACGGCGTCGCGCGAGGAGAAGAAGGCCGGCGCCAACGGCCACCACCTGTACCCGGAGTACATGACCATGTCCAAGATGATGACGGGCGTGAAGAGCGGCCTGCTGCACCAGGGAAACTTCAACGTATCTCCCTACAACTACCTAGAGGGATCGGTGCGCGTGCCTGCCTTTCCCAAGGCTCTGTTGATCCTTGGTCGCGAGAACATCAACCGCGCCGTCGATGGCGATACTGTCGTTGTCGAGGTGCTCCCCCGCGACCAGTGGAAGCAGCCGTCCACCAAGATTATCGATGAGGAGACTGTCACAAAGAACGAGAGCGCCGACGGTGGTGACGGCGAGGATGATGCAGCTGGTGGCAGCCGCGGCGGTGACCTGGTCTCGGCCAAGGAGCGCAAGGCGTTGCAGGAGGAGGTGAAGCGGACACAGGCGCTGGCTGGCCAAAGAGCGACCGGCAAGGATGGTAAGAACGAGCCGTCGACTTATGTGGAGCCAACAGCACGAGTCGTCGGCATCATCCGCCGGAACTGGCGCCAGTACGTCGGCCACATTGATCAAACGTCGGCCAGCAAGGCGACAGGCCAGGGCCGGAAGCAGGAGTCGGTGTTTGTCATTCCCATGGACAAGAAGATTCCCAAGATCCGCCTGCGGACACGGCAAGCGAGCGAGCTGCTGGGCAAGCGCATCCTGGTCGCCATGGATGCCTGGGACCGGGACTCGCGCCACCCTGTCGGCCACTTTATCCGGTCACTCGGTGAGCTGGAGACCAAGGCCGCCGAGACAGAGGCACTGCTGCTTGAATACGATGTGCAGTACCGTCCCTTCCCCAAGACCGTGCTGGACTGCTTGCCTGCCGAGGGCCACGATTGGCGCGTGCCTACTAGCAAGGAGGACCCCGGCTGGGTGGATCGCGAAGACTTGCGTGACCTCTTGATCTGCAGCATCGACCCCATCGGCTGCCAGGATATCGATGATGCCTTGCACGCACGCCCCCTGCCCAACGGCAACTTTGAGGTCGGTGTCCACATTGCCGACGTGTCGCACTTTGTGCGGCCCAACAATGCCATGGACCTCGAGGCCAGCGTTCGTGGCACCACTGTCTACCTGGTCGACAAGCGCATTGACATGTTGCCGATGCTGCTGGGAACTGACCTGTGCTCGCTGAAGCCGTACGTGGAGCGCTTCGCTTTCTCGGTGATTTGGGAGATCACGTCTGATGCAGATGTCGTCGATGTGCGTTTCACCAAGTCGGTGATCCGGTCGCGCGAGGCTTTCAGCTACGAACAGGCACAATTGCGCATTGATGACGTCTCCGAACAGGACGACCTGACAAAGGGTATGCGCACGCTCCTGGCCCTGTCCAAGAAGCTCAAGCAGAAGCGTCTGGATGCTGGTGCGCTGAGCCTATCGTCGCCCGAGGTCAAGGTGCAGATGGAGTCGGAGACCTCCGATCCCATTGACGTGCAGACCAAGGCGTTGCTCGACACCAACTCGCTTGTTGAGGAGTTCATGTTGTTGGCCAACATTGCCGTGGCCACCAAGATTTACGATTCTTTCCCTCAGACGGCACTGCTGCGTCGCCACGCCTCGCCGCCCAAGACCAACTTTGACGAGCTGTCTCGCCAACTGCGCGCTGCTGGTCCCGTCAGCAGCGATGAGGGTTTTGTCCTGAGTGTTGAGTCGTCCAAGGCGCTGGCCGAGAGCCTAAATGCCTGCGTGGACCCTAACGAGCCCTTCTTCAACACGCTGATCCGTATTCTCGCTACCCGCTGCATGACGGCTGCCGAGTACTTTACGGCTGGTTCTCTGGCGTACCCCGAGTTCCGCCATTACGGTCTGGCATCGCCCATCTACACCCACTTCACATCGCCCATTCGGCGGTATGCTGATCTGGTTGTGCACCGGCAGCTTGCTGCTGCCATTGGCTACTCGTCCAGCGCGACTGCCACCCGTGGCCGCCTGACGGCCGTCTGCCGCAACATCAACATGCGCCACCGCAACGCACAACTTGCTGGCCGTGCCAGTATTGCATACTATGTCGGCCAAGCTGTCCGCGGTAAGGAGACAGTGGCTGAGGGCTTTGTGATGCGCGTGTTCAGCAACGGTTTTGTGGTGCTCGTTCCCCGGTTTGGCATAGAGAGCCCAATTAGGCTTCGGGACTTGGCTACGCCGGAGCCAGCCGCCACGTTCGATGCCGACAAGTACGTGCTCGAGACGAGCAGAGCCGTTCCAACGGGCAAGGGCGACGAGACCAAGCTGGAGCCGGTGACGATTCGCCTGTTCCAGAAGGTCAATGTGCGTATCACGGACCACAAGGACGAGACGACGGGCAAGCGGAGTGCACGCATGGAGCTGGTTTAGGCATAGTTACAGTTAGGTATGGGTGGGAAACGCATAATTGGTAGCATGTCTTCTCACAGCTGTGTATCATATACCCGGAGTATAAAATTTGCATTTAGAATATTCAAAATAGAAGGGTAAACAAAATAACAAATGGAATTGAATTCAATGTACAGTGAGTGTGTATATAAAAGAGGATGCAAAAAAAAGAAGAACAACAAAATAGATGTAGCAACGGCAGCTATTACCAAAAAACGGCATCGTTGCTGCACCCAACAAAATTACACATTACCTATTGGCCTCGCGTGGCCATTTGCACTTATTTCGGGTGCCCGATTTTACGCCGACGACGCTGTTGTGGTCGAACGGTTTCCCGTGTTCGGCCGGCTCGACCGGAAGTGGTGAGGCACTCTCGGGACGGGTGGCGGGCCCGTGTAGTCCAGGGCTGGGATGGTAAGACCGTACGGCTCGGTCTTGCCCTGCGGGTCATGCTGGTCAATCTCGACGCGGATGCAAATATCAAGACTGCCGTCGTTGCCCTTGCCGTGCAGTTCGCTTGCTGCCTTGTGTTCGGTACCAGCGCCCTCCTCACCTGCGTGCAAGGCATAGTGGCCACTGCGACCATTACCCCCGGAGTTCGACTCGCCGCTGGCACCACCTGTAGCGCTACCACCGGCGCTTGAACCCGGAGGAAGACCGTTGGCGCCGTTTTCTCTGCGTCTTGAAAGCGACCGGCGACCAAAGCGAGAAGAGCCTCGTGACGAAGGCGGCGCTGCGGCTGGTGTCACGGGTGGCTGTAATTGCCCAGCAGCATCCGTAGCTGGTGGCCGCGGCCGGCTGCGCTCTTCGGACTCGGCATTATTTGGCGAGTTCTCCGTAATAATGGCGAAGTTCCGACTCGGCATTGTTACTTGGTTGTGGCTGGCCGTCTTGGTTGATGTGCCGGGGTCCTTGTTGAACAGCTTGAACAGCGTCTCGTCGGTCGAGCTATTCAGATGGTGGATCTTATTACGGCGGGCGAGCAGATTCGCAATCGCGGCCGGGGGCGGCTTGTTAGTGATAGCCGACGAGACGACGTTGATCATGAGACGGTAGTCGTGCTCGGATGCAATGTTGAGGCCGGGGTTGGCGTAGAAGCGGCCCAAGGCTGCAAGATGTACATCACCTCCCAGGATTGTGATGCGCACGGAATGCTCCGCACTCAGAACCTGGAGACGCTCAATAAACCAGTTACGCTCCTTCTTATGGGTGCGTGCGGTGTAGTGGTCGTCAAGGTCGTCGAGCAGATCAACGCTGCCGTCAAAGTAGTTGAAGAAGCCACCGCCAAGGCCGAACCGGCGGTTCATAAACTTGACTGGGCCAAGGAGGGGGCTTGAGAAGACATTTTCCAGCCAAGTCAGGCGCTGAAGAGTTGTTAGTTGCGATACACTGAACGGTATGTTGGTGGACAGGAACCCAAAACTCACAGGATAAGCAATGGGAATACCGAGGAGCAGAATGAGATGCTTAATGGGTTCATCTGCCGCAGCAGCAGCCCGTAATTCCGCTGTCAAGCGGGAGAAGATCTGCTCATAGGTCTCCGGGTAGTTGACTTGATGGCGAGTTCGCTGTTCATTGTTAGATTTTGTTGAGTCTGAAGGACGACGGAACAAACAAATAAATACCTCTGTACGTGCGTCGAGTCCGACAAAGGCCATACGGGCGCCTAGCTTGCAGTACATGTTGTGAGAGTACTCCGCGACATAGGGCTATGCGTAACAGGGTCAGTTACTGCTATTGAAAACATGGAGAGTTTGAAAAGTCTACTTACTCCTGGCTTCGAGCCAATGATGTAATTGGACTCGATGATAGGAGGCGCAACATATGTGTCGACAAGCTGTGCAGGGTCGGGCTTGTGCGCCTCTGCAACCTGGGGGGCATCTGTGTTTTGTTAGTCCAATTCGATGGAGATATTGTTCTCACCCAAGACTCGGAATAATAGCTTACCAGAGGTGTATGTCGATGCTGGTGGTGGCAGGTGGTGCTGGAACAGCATGTAGTATTTGTGGGCGGTACCTCCAATACCACGGAACACCTGATGCAACCTTGTTAGTGCATACTGAACTGCAACTGTAAGGCCCAAATCGGCAATGAACTTACGTCGCACTTCATGAACTCGTTGACATACGAGCCGAAACCGTCGATAATCTATTGTCACATGCCGATTAGCTTTGTCTTCCATAGAGATTGTCTAAAAGTGTAGTCACGCACATCGTGATCGTCCCAAATGTTCAACTGGGGAATCTGGCCGTTTGTCGCCGCGAAAGGCTCCGTCGAGTACCACTCAATGTAGTTGTTCAGGTAGAAGTCGTCGCAGGCTGCGCGGAGCTTCTCAGTGAAGGGGAAGTCGCGGCGCTTCTTGGGGTTGCCGATAGCAGTCCATTCGCGGAGCGGGCCGGAGACACGGATGCTGTCGTTGTAGATCTGGTCACCGCCACCAATCATGACGTGGAAGGGCGTCTTCGCATGGCACCGGATAACGTCGTTCCACAGGGCAGGGCCGCTCCAAGCGTCTTCGTCTGTGCCGACACTGAAGCCGTTGCAGGAGAAGAACAGGATGCGCATGGCTTCTGTGATGGCCGGAACGGAGAAAATGCTAGTGCGCGGCTTACTCTCGCTCTTGTAGCGGAGCCCGGGGAATGAGTACTGCCAGCGCGACTCGGTCTCACCCATTGGGACGGACAGGTCAAACCGCCAGAAGGTGTTGCGCGGGTCAGAGTAAAGGCAGATACCCTGGATCTCCTGCGTGTTACCGCTGCTAGCCTTTCCGACGGCGCCTGTCCCGTTCGTCCCATTTGTGGCCGGGCCGTCCGCTGGTGTCGGTGCCGCCGCCTGATCAGCCGCATTGCCAGCAGGTCCGAGAATGGCAGTGGGAACGAACTGCTGTGTCTTGCCACCGCCGCGGGTGACAATAAGAGCGCTTCCGATCCAACGGTCGCCCTCCATGCGGCGGTAGTTCAACAGCGGGCCCACGATTACCTCCTTGCCGTCAGCAGGCACGCCCTTCACTTGTCCATCAGCTGTAGTAGGGGGCGCAGAAGCTGCTGCGTCCACTTTGCCGGGGACAACAATTGGCTTAAATCTTGAGGCCGAGACCGAGTTGGGGCTGTTCTTGGCCGATCCCTTGGCGGAGGACGAGCCAGCGGCAGCACCGTCCGTCGCGACCGCCTCTGAGGGTGTGATTCGCGAGGCGTTCAGAAAGGCTGTCAGGTCCTTGACGTCGCTGCGGGCACCTTCCTCGTCGCGCGGCTGGCTGGCGGTTGCGGCAGCGTGGCGCGCATAGGCCGACGACTCCTGGTGACGCCATCGGTTAGCAGACGCGTACGGGTTGCGCCCGCTGGTCGCACTGGTGGCGCCAATGTTGTCAATCTCGTCGAGTTCGTCGTCAACGGTGCCGCCGTGGTGGTGCGGAAGGTGTGGGTGGTGTCGCTCGGCCATGGTTGCGTCGGCGGATTTGTAGATTTGTGTGTGAGAAGGTCGGGTAGCACAAGAGCTCGCAAGCTAAGAGCTTCGAGTTGCTGTCAGTCGAGTTGCGAAGCAGAAGCAAAAGAGAGGCAAAAATGCCCCAAGACTTCGGCTAGTCGGTGTTCAAAGGGCGGAACTGGGCGTCTAAGGGTTGTTGCTAGGTGGCGTGTCTCGTCTTACTCTTTCGTAAACAGATGTCGCGCCGCTGGAGGTTTCGGGCGGATAAAACGGCGGGCCAAGAACCAATGCGCCAATGCTGACGACAGTATGGGGACGAAACGGGATATCGAGGCTGACGGCTGGCGAGCTGTCTCGAAGACAGCAGAAGGGGGGAAGAAAAAGAGAAAAAAGTAAGAGAGGGGGGAGGGAGAGAAAAAAGTAGAGAGGAAGAGATAGTCTGTGGATGCCGACAGAGTGACGAAAGTGAGAAAACCAACAGCTCTTAATTTAGGGGCAACAACAATCCAACAACACCCAACAACAATACTAGAAAAACAGCTTACGTCGTAGGAAGCTTGGCGCAAGGGGTGGGTTTTGGAGATTAGCGTTGGACGACGGCGGACAAAAGAATCAGGAGCAGGGCAGCTGGGGGTTCTCCTTTTGGGATGGACAGGACAATGAAATGCGAAAAGCGAATTGTGACAGACGAGGGTAAAGATGCTAGCTAGCTGCAAATTAAAAGGGCAAAATGCGAAGCGAGCAACAAAGGTAAAACTTTGCAAAACGCCGGACACGAAAAAGGAAAGAAAGAGAGAGGACTTAGTTAAGATGGTGAGGATGGCGGCAACCCAATAGCACGGCGCTCATTAGGAGCAAGAACTGACAAATTTGGCAGTCGTCGCATGGATCAACAGCGGGATCCAGCAGGAAGGAAGCACCAACGCGCACAGGGCAGGGAGAAAGGGCGCGGTTCGAGCTGCCAAGATCGTAGCTTCCCCTAGCTGTGTCTATCCATACCAGGCAGGGGCAGAAGAAGCAGCAGGGGTAGACGAATGAGAAGGGGCAGAAACGGAAAGAACGGACGACGACATACAGTGCAAGACAGTGTGCGCAACAGCTAAACAGCGCCAAGTCACCAACAGGGAGCAGTTGGCGTACAAGAATTCGTTTATTCACGGATTGAGCGGTTGTAAACCATCTTTGTCGAGGTTGTCTCGTTGTGCGCCCTAACGCAGGCTGTTGCAGGTTTCTTTGTCTCTCTGTGTGAACAAAGTACGTCGACGTGCATCTCCAACAAATCTGTTGCCAAGACGCAAGTAGCGTGTCTAATTCTTGTTTTTGGCGGGAAGAGATCTGGGTCGAAGAATGACGACACTGCCGAGACTGGCAGGGTTGGGCTAATAATTACTTTTCTGTTTCGAGTTTATGTTGCGATACATGGTGAAGAAGAGTTGCGGATGTGGCTGCAGAATATGGGCTCAATGGGATGCCTCTTGCCTTTCGCACTTACATATGTAAATACGTATGTGGTAGTTCGACATATGTACAATTACATCAACCCCACACTGTGCATCTGTACCTCCAAGTGTTTATCTGCAGTTGCATCTGCAACATTGTACCTTTTGCCTTACATTTTGCCAGTCGAGCTACCTCGTTACCTCGCCTGATACTTACACAATCTGGTGTAGGCCTCCCGCTGCCTGCCGCACATCGCCGAACATGTGGCGCGAACCACTCTTTGGCCTCAACGCATGCGCCCCAATAAGAGGGTCGCTCGGGACACAATTGATTGCCCTGCATGCGCTTGGCGCAAGGTCAACCCAACTGCAGGGGCCCGCGTCCCCAACAGTGGCCCAATGGAGTGTGTTCTAGTGTCGCCATATTGACATTGGCTGTGCTTCTCAGCTGTGCTGCACGCATCGACTTTGATAGTGGCACCGTATCGCTGTAGATCGAATGGGTACTCACAATTACGACTTGGAAAAAAGAAAGGCAAAAGAGAATGGGCACGGACGAGCCACAAGGGTACGTATGTGCAATGACCGCATTTAGTCTTCTCTCATATTGTGATGCCATGTGCTAGAGCGGGTGCACTGACAGCTTCCTAACCGCATGTGTGATGCACACTCGAGGATCTTGGCTTTCGAGAGCAAGCACATATCACATTACTGCATTTTTATTTTAAGTAGTAGAACTATTTGCGTGTTTTGCCGGGCTGTTGGCCGCGGTGGAAGGAGAGGAAATGACATGTATATGTACATGGCCTTCAACAGAAGCGTTGTGAAAAGATAAAAACGGAAAAGAAGAGTCAGGCGTATATGTAGATGAACACCAAGAAATGTTGGAAAAGAGAAAAGAGAAAAGAGAAGAAAGAAGAAAGAAGAAAGAAGAAAGGTGAAAAAAATACTAGGAAAAGCGAGGTGACAATCTCGTGTAAGGGTATATCCTCCCTGATAGAACTGTGTTCCCCGGCCGTCCGTTTCGACCATAATATCATACTGACGGACTCTCGCGGTCAAGAAAACGGAGCTCTAATATAAAGAAAAGAAAAGAAAAACACGTAATAGATGAAGAAGAATACCTCCCCCCAAAAGGTCAAAGAGGATAAGTGTATAAAAAGTGATAAATAAAAAAAGTAAACATAAAATATCAATGTGCTGCTGCACACCTTCCCTACCCAATGGCGCGTCCAATCGTCCCCAAGTGCTGAAGACTACTGCTGCGGCGCTCATGCACAATGGGCGGGCTATCTGCCATGTGTGGTCGCGGGGGTGACAGGCCGCCAAGGAGCGGGCCGTCGCTGTCGTCGGATGCTCCCGCAGCTTCCGTCCCGCCGCCGCTAAAAACCCGTGGCGGGACTGACGACGACGACGCCGACGACGCGGATGCCAGGGTGGATGACGAGGACGCCTCCCGCGGCTGCTTTTCCTGATGCAGATACTCGTGGTACATGCTGTGGCTGCTGTGGCGGCTAATATTCTCACTGCCACCGTTGTTGAGGCTTGGTCTTGTCGACACAGGCAGCGGCGGTACCGGCAACTGCTTGTGGAGAATGGATGTCGGCGACTGCTGAGGCGGTGTCAATGCTTGCGGGCGGTACATAGACTGATACTGCACCACGGACGGACGCCGTTGGTGCGACATTTGTCCAAAGGACTGGTTGAGGGGTACCTCGGACCCGGCATAGCTGACAGTGCTGCAGCTCCGTGCACTCCGAGTGCGAGCGTGCCAGTACGCAGCGCTATTGCTATTACTGGCAGTGCTACTATTGCCCGGTGGGGACGGGATGTTGCTACTACCGCTGGCACTATGTGAGTTCCGCCGCGGTGGGAAGATGATACCAGCACCGCCGGTTGCAGATGCGGCTGTCGCTGCTGCCGTTGCCGAGGGGCTTCCCGTGGCAGGAGGCATCTTCAGCAGCCGAGATGGCAGGCGCTTGGGTGTCGGCAAAAAGGACGGGTCGCCAGGAACAGTCTCGTCCGTGAGGCCGGCCCGAGAGTTTGGCGCACGAGCATGCTGGAGAGCTGTCGGCGGAGTAGATGGGGAGGTGAGAGCTTGTGAGAAGAGGTATTCACGGTCCTGGTCGAAACTGAACCGGCCAGCCATACCGCATGACGCAGGGTAGCCGAATGACATGGAGCGGGTGGATCGAGGCGAAAACTCCTCTGACCGTCGATACAGGGGCACATTCTGCTGTTGTTGCTGCAGATAGTTGATAGCAGCAGCTCCTGCGGCAGTGGCTGCCGGTGGTACTGACATGCCAGGGATCGGAGGGAAGCCGGTTGTTGACGATGCAGAGCCGGGCGGGCCTGGATATGGCTGTGGCGGATCTTTGTAAATGATCACATTAGACGGGGTCTTCTTGGGCGGAGGAAGAGGCTTCGCGTCCAAGGCAGCAGCACCGCCATTAAAGATGGCCGAGCTGTCTAGGCTGGCGCACCGATCCGGGTAGCTCTCTGCGCGTGGCCGTGATTGATCCCGTCTTTGCACTGTGGCTCCTGCACCCAGGGCACTGGCTGATAAAAGCGGCGGAGAGTCTAGGTCATTGTTACCCCTAGTAGACACACCGAACAGCCCTGATGGGCCCTTCTCATTCTCACTGGCCTCGGCCTCGGGCAGGCCTCGTGCTCCTTTCCATGTTTCAATCTCGTCGTCGTCAATCGGCGAGATGCCCCTGGGAAAGAAGGAGCCGCCTCTTCTCTGGCGGTAGCGGCAGCAAATAAATACCAAGCCGGCCACTGCCACAATACCGACAACAGAGAGAACACTGCTCAAGATTACGACTGTCGTCCTATTCGTGAGGCTGCTGTTGCTGTCTGAGGCTGACGATGCCCCAGAGGAGGTGGGCAGTGCCGAGAAGCCGGTGGGGGTGTCAGACATCGTGATGAGGGTCCCGGTGGAACTGCCACCCTGCGCAGACATAGTGGACGTAGATACCATGTCTGTGACGGGGGAAGTGATCATTTCTGTCGTGGAAGCAACCGAGGTCTGAACGGCCACAAGCGTTGTCGAGGCGGTGGACACGGGTGTTGCTGAAGGTTCGCCAGTCGTCGACACTGGTGGAGGTGGCGGCGGCGGCCCTACAGCCGTGGCAGATGCCACGGGTGCTGTTGCTGGTGCAGAAGTTCGGCAGCCAAAATAAGTAACACCCTGTGGACAGTAATATGAATAAAAGTTACCGCCCCCGTATGAGGTGGGCCATGAAGAGAAAGACGGCCAGAAGAAGCTCCGTGGGTCCAGGCGGTCGTCGATGATAATGGTAGGTTGCGGCGGTGTATCCGACACAACAGAAGACAAGGGTGAAGAGAAAGACGAAATAAACAAAGAAGAAGAAGGAAAAGAAGTGGAAGAAGATGGAGAAGAAATAAAAGAAGAACGGGATGAGAAGGCTTTTGACAAGGCAGCTGCAGTAGTAGAGGAAGACGAAGGAGCAGCTGCCACGTTAGATATGGTCGGCGGCATGGGGGCGGGGAGGAGAGTACAAGGTGGAGGAGTAACATATAAGTGGGCAGATGTAGATGGATGCTCCACTGAATGAGTGAGAGAATGCAGTAGAAGTTGATAGTGAGAAAAAAAGAAAGAGGTCAGGGAAAGGGGGGTTAGGAGGGAAAAGGGCAGGGATCGTCAGAACGCCATTGGGACAGAGGGGGGGTGGTCTACATGGCCCGCTCTGTGGGCGTGTTGATAAACTGCAACTAAGACCAGAGAGGAGACGAGAATTCAAGGAAGTTGCAAAATGTGAACGAGAATGAGAGACAGAGAAGGCTGAAATAGAAAAAAAAACGACAGAAGAAACAGTAAGTAGGATGTGGTAACGAAATTGCATGGAGAGGCGAGCTTAGAAACGATATCGAGTGTCGGGTACGAGCTATCTCCTTTTCAAAATGGGCATAACCGAAGCAACAAAACAAATAATGAAAGAAACGACAGAAAGAAAAAAAATGAAGAGCAAAAGGGCTTGCAAAGGGTCAAGGCGGGGAGAGGGATATAAGTAAGATACAATTTCAAAGTTTATATGTATGTGTAGTTTGGGGGCGGGTTCAACAAGACGTACGTGGGTGCCTGCCCGCACGAAGACAGATGCTAGGGGCATGGAGACAGGGGAGGCTGATTTGCGGGAGGAGAAAGAGAGAGATAGAGATCGGAAAGTTTGAATACCGACCGGGGAGAGGAATCAGCACAAGGTTTACGACGTGAGATAGTATCGTGATATCCTAGCGGCCGCGGCCAGCACAAGCTCTTTGAGCGCGGATCGCGCAAAAAACAAGACGCGCGTGGGAGAAGTGAATATACCGTGCCAGGTAACATGTAGATTGCCGCTGCTCAACCGGGAGGCGGGAGATGTGTGGGCGGTGCTGTTGCACGGGCCCTGTGTTATATTGAAATAGACACACACACGAAGCAGAAGAGGGCGGGGAGAAGAGGGTACTGTGTAGAATGCATAAAATAGGTGTAAAAGGTGAAGACAAAAAATGTAGCACGAGAGCAAGGAGAGCTGGACCTCACACCCACCTTTGTTCTCCTGTCAATGGACGAAGTATTTTGCGCGAGCAGCCAAGGAGAATTTCTCGCAGACCCATGGTGCTTCTCTTGTGCCATGTAGGAGCGGGACCAAAAACAGAAACAAGTGCATGACGAGATACGAACGGCAAGCGGACAGGGTTGTATTGTACAAAAGGTTGTACATATGTACATTCAGAGATAGACGCGGGAGCGAACAAGAAAGCAAGGGAAACAGGGAAACAAGAAAACCATGTCTGGTTGGAAACAGATGGGGGGATCACCGTGCGCGCGAAGCTTCGGAGGCAGAGTGCAAAGAAGCTGAAAGGGGAAAGGCTGTGGGGATGCGTTGATACGTCGTCAGGCCGTGAAGTGGTGGGAGGTGATGTAGGTGAAAAAGAAAAGAGGGTGTCGTCAGTGGAGGAGGGCAGAATGGCGTTCACTGCGGGCTCTTTCCACTTGTGGCCAGGAACAGCTCCACAGGCGTTCTTGACAGGGGTTGTGAGCTACAGGGGGCGTGGACGGCATGTGGGGATTTGATTTCACCCCCCTGCAGCTATTGTAAATGGGGGAAGGAGCGAGGGAGCAATGGAGGTGGAAGGGGAAAGACCACAAAGAGGACGTGAGAAAGGAAGGAAAGAGAAGTAGGTACTGGGCAGATCGCAGTACACACATCGAAGTGGGAACTGGGCACAGCAGCAGGCAGAGGAAACCTTGATTATGCTGCGGGTGTGACTGGACAGAAGGCGGTGACCAGCCGTTTGAGAACATGGATCAACGACGTTGATGCTGTGGCTGCTCTCCTAAATCGAAACGATTACAGCCGGTACTGGCGGCCGTTGACTTTGAGGTGCGTTTGTCCTTGCTTGGTCTGATTCTTGCCTTCTTTTTCCACGCAATGTTTCTACTGCCTCTTCCTTTTTCTTTCCACGGCTTCTCTTGTTTGCTACCTCTTGTCTGCCTCTTGTCTTGCTCCGTTTCAACGGTCGATGGCTCGCAAACCAATAGCCCGCCCTTGGACATGGCTGTGATTACAGCGGAAAATAAAGGGGGGAAAATAGAGAGCCGTCAAGTTGGTCTCGCTAGTCAAGCCACAGCAGGTCAAATGCGAGTCAATACTCCGTATTCTTGCATGGAGTGCCCCGTAAGATGCAACAGAACCACAGTAGACAAGTACGTGTATCTATTGCAGTGATGGATCGAAACAATGGTCGCCGAAAAGGCACAGATTGGGTGGGTGTCTGCCAGTTTCAGGAACAGAGCCAGACACTGCAGTGATTGGCCCGTCGATCAGCGGACAGACATGGCCTGCGCACCACCCGAGAATGGATCAGCGTGGTCGAGGGTGGCCAACGGGAGAGAAGGTTAACGGCGTGGGATCGGCAAGTCTACGACGTTCTGGTAAGTGGTTTCTCGCTCTTGGGCGGTTTTGTTCTGGTGCCATGGCCTCAAACACGAAATCGATAGTGTGTTCGACACGCAGCTCCAAGAGAATACGAGTACGGGAGCGAGGAGAGGACATGGGCAGATGGGCTTGGGGGATTGCCTTATCGAGCATGTTCAGATTTACTGTACAGAGGAGTGTTTTCACGACAGTTATTCCGTAGTTGGAGTTGGAGAGACCTCGACCGGGGATTTAAAAGGTTGTGTTTCTTTGTGTTTTTTGTTCTTCAGTTTGGTAAAACCCGGTTGTCAATTCTTCTCGAGTTTGATGTCTTATTGTACAAAGTCGAGGAAATGATTTGCTGAAAAGACGACTAAAGAAACAAGCTGCAGGTCCGAGGAAATGGTTGCCATCCAGCCAGCCACAATCTGACCGCTGAGACACACTAGGGAAGCCGTTGACAAGCTGTCCAGTCTCGCCAGTGTTCCTGCGCAAGTCCTCAGTCCTCCTGCCTGTTGTTTCGACGGCGTGTCTGGCGTCACGGCCCCGCTACGTTAGGCCATGCTCGGCAGAAGGAACTGCGGTCAAGTGTCAACGACGGCGCAACAGCGCGCACTAGTCCGCCTGTACCTTGCACTAACCGATGGCACCAAAACTACAAGAGGCGATTTTACATGAGGAAGAAGCATCCAGGTACGACGTAATACTCTTAAATACTATACACTCACTCACACAGTACACTGTAGGGTATCCTTTTTGGCTTACAGTATGCAGCATGTTGTATCACTTGTGCTGTAATTAAATGCAGGCACTTACCCCATTCTTGTGCGTTGAAGTATGCAACAGGCATCAGATGGCCTCTCCACAACAGCAGGTCTTCAGAGCTGGTGCCCATCGTACATACTGAGATACAGTTGTACGAATGGGCCTTTTTTTCTAGACCTCGTCCAATGCAACTCGCATTAAGTTGAAAGAGATGCGCACACTTAAAATACGGTGAAGCTCTGAGGCCCCCAATCACACCCAATCACACCTTTATTTTTGACCTGTCAGGCCAGAGGAGCCAACATCCTCCTGTCCTCCAGAAAGCGGAAACTAAATGAGTGAAAAAGAAACGACACAAAAAAGGGCTCACATTTTCGTTCACATCTTCGTTCACCGCTCTTGGCCAGCCAGCCCACGCCCTGGTCGGCCCAGCCGACTGTGTATCTCCCCTGTTCTTTCCTGCTTTGCTGGTGTCCTCCCCACCTGTCGTCCTGCAGCCTTCCTGCTGGCTGACTCTTAGCGTGTTTTACTTGGAGGAGCTTGCTGTCCAGCCAAAGTATGGCTAGAGCCGCCTGAAACGGCAGAAACAAGAGCCTGGAAAATGCGTGGACCGCCCCTATTGGTTTGTTCAACTAGCCCAATCATCCCAGTCCCAGGCCAGGCCAGGCCAGGCCCGCCCCGGTGCGTTGCGGCACACGAAAAAAAGGTGGGAAAAGATACCGCACCTAAGACAGCCAAGACAACCCACGAAAGAAAACGAGAAAGAAGATTTTGAAGAAAGAAAAAGGTGTGTAGCTACGAGGTCGGTGTGAAGCGATATGAACGAGCAGCCCGCTCACTGTCAACTCACAAAAAGACTGTACCTTGTAAACTTGCCCAGAAAAAAAGTGTCTCACTCCCAAGGACCGGCCGCCCACATCGAGAAGTCATGGACAACGCAAGGGAGACTTGAGCAATAACGGCCTCTATGGTGACAGCCTCCAGATGAAGCGACGATCTTTTTTTTCTTTTCTTTTCTTCTTTAATTGACTGGCACTGTTCTTGAGCAGCAGTCTTCTTTCTCCCTTCTTAGGAGTATTCCACGCTCTGGCGTCTCCGCTGGCTCTATTTTTACCATATCGCGGACAGCGTGCTCACACAGAATCCTCGCCGTGCGTTACTGTCACAATCATGGCGTACCACGCGGATCGCCCTCGGCTTTCCCTATCCTGTTTTCTAATTCTCATCTTACCTCACTAAAGCTCGATGCCAGCCCTTTGTGTCTCTATGTGTTTTCAAAGCAAAGAAACACCCATCCTAAAGTAATTTGAAAACACAGTCTCCGGAGGGATCTGCCGCTCCTCGGTCCCGACCTTATGCGATTCCAAGATCTCTCTCTCTTAGCCATGAATTTTGTGTAAATATGTATTAGTACGCTTGATCTCATACGGAGTACAATACGGAGTCTCTCAATGACGGAATGGGCGAGCATAGGTGCTTGCGAATCCTCCGCAGATGGCGTGAAAACTCTGCCAGGGTTACAGGGACCGGGGCAGCTGGTGATGATGTGTACCTCTTCATAGTATGAAAAGGAAACTACGAGGCTACAAAGTGTGTATCACGACATGCTACCCCGTATATCGTATCCTTCCTGGCATTGTGTCGCAGCTTCCTCTCCGCTCTGACAGCTGGACAGGCCTCAGGCTGGGCGATCGATTCCTGTACGTGGCGAACAAGTCTCGACTAATTCAGTACACCCCAAGAGTGCGAGCATGAGGGAGGCCGGGACACCGAGATCGGCATCGTCATTTAGTCTTTGATTTTATTCCTCTCCTATTCTTCTATCATTTTTGACTTTTTTCTTCTTCTTTCACAATCGACTTCCTACCGCTCCTGCATCTTGTTTCTATTCTTATTTATCCACTTGGCCTTTCCCGCCGTGGTCACAGCACCTGTGCATGATATGTGTACGTGCGAGATGGACGGGCAGAGCGGGCGCATTAAAGATGCTCGAGCGTGCAGAATTTGCAGAATCTGTTCTCAGATATAACACAGAAGATGCGCCCTGCACGAACTCACAGCATCACGTTCGCTCCATCCGCGCCTATCGAAATGCTACTTTACCCTTCGGGCGCATATCAGGGTTAGACGATTCACATCCGCGTTTGATAAATCTAAAATAGTTTGGGGTTTCTCGACGCCCCTCCTGCATGTCGCGTCAATCTGCGAGAGAAGCGCTGGTCGAGCACGTTTTGAGCCGCCATATCCTATATTGGGACGTCTCGGCATCGAGCGGCAATCACATCGACCATACGAGTCGTTAGTAATCTTATAAGCCTGTTTCGTTTCCTGCGTCTCCGGCTCCGTTGGCAGAGTACATAGATTGTGTTCATAGAGATATTGTCCCCTTGCTGTTGTGCGAAATGTGACGCCCAATACTGGCACCTCCACGGGCTTCTACCACACATTGTGCCGAAGTAAGGAGGGAGGAAGGAATGGGGGAGACAACTCTGTATCAATTAGTATAAACCATCCACACGTGTTTTCCGAAGTGATCTCACTGCAAATAAGAAACATACAAGCCTTCAAACTAAGCCACTCGAGAGAACCACTTGCGCGGTTCATACCCAGCGAGAAAGCAAATTAGGAATGCAAAGGCCAAAAGGCTCGCGCACCAACGCCAGGTTGCTCTCATACAAGTGGCGCGCGTGGGCAGATGAGAGACGCATATAGAAAGATCTGCCGGCGACCAGACTGTTGTGATTGCCATGCTATGTACTGTTTAGAAACCTCCATTTACCCAAATATCACAAAAAAAAAGTAGTATTATTTATTCTAGTACAATCGCATACATTACACTCCGAAGAAAACAAACACATAGAAAGTGGCCTCATCCCCTTTTCGGGAAGCCGACCCGGTCCACAACCTCTACCCTCACGTCCACCGTACTCTTACAGAGCTTAGGCGCGCAGAAGCTTGGCGGCAAACTTCTCAATAAGCTCCTCCGTCGGGAAGCTCAGCTCCTCGAGCTTCTGGGCGTAAGGGGTCGGCACCTCGGCACCAGTAATGCGCTGGGCGGGAGCATCAAGGTAGTCGAAAGCGTACTCCATGGTCAGGGCCAGAATCTCAGCACCAACACCAAAGGCCGGGTAGCCAGACTCGACGCAGATAAGACGGTGGGTCTTCTTCACGGACTTGACAATGGCATCAATGTCCAGGGGCTTGACGGAGCGCAGGTTGATGACCTCGGCCTCGATGCCGTAGTTCTTCTTCAGGTTCTCAGCCGCAACCAGGGTCTGGCCAACGCAGCGCGAGAGGGTGACCATGGTGAGATCCTTGCCGGCACGCTCAATCTTGGCCTTGCCGAAGGGAATGACAAAATCGTCCTTCTGGGCGGCCTCCGACATGGGGAAGGACTGGCCGTACATAAGCTCGTTCTCGAGAACAACAACGGGGTTGGGGTCGCGGATGGCAGCCTTCAGCAGGCCCTTGGCATCCTCGGCGCTCCAGGGGGAGACGACCTTGAGGCCGGGAATGCTGCCGTACCAGGCGCTGTAGTCCTGCGAGTGCTGGGCAGCAACACCGGCAGCAAAGCCGTTGGGACCGCGGAAGGTGATGTTGCAGGGCTGGATGCCACCAGACATATACAGGGTCTTAGCAGCCGAGTTGACAATCTGGTCAATGGCCTGCATGGCGAAGTTGAAGGTCATGAACTCGCACTGGTAAGGAGGAAATAAGAGGCAAAAGTCAGCAGCTGCGCACCAAAAGCCAAACAAACAAACCCGTGGGAAGAGAGAAGACAAAAGAGAGACAGAAAACAAGTCCACCTTCACAGAGGAAAACATACCACAGGGTGCAGGCCGCTCAGGGCAGCACCGACAGCAAGACCACAGAAGCCAGACTCGGTGATCGGTGTATCGATAATGCGCTTCTCACCGAAACGGTCGAGCAGGCCCTTGGTGACCTTGTACGCGCCGTTGTACTGCGCAACCTCTTCACCGAGCACGAAAACCTTGGGGTTCTGCTCAAGCTCCTCGGCAAGGGCCTCGTTCAGGGCCTCGCGCACCGTGTACTCCTTGGTACCAGCCGTCGACGCGTAGGATCTTGTCTGGGACGCGGACCAGCCGGCGGTCAGGGGGCGGGCGGCCTGCGACCGGAGTGTGTGGGAAGAGAACGGTGAGCGAACAGCCTTCGGGGCCGCCGTCCGGGAGGCGAGCGAGGCGGCCAGACGGCCAGCCGGGCGGATGCAGCGGGACATGGTGAGAGAGAGTCGAAGGGGGTAGGTTAGGGAGGAAGAATGGCAAAACGAAAGGTCGAGGAGACGTGGGCGGGATCTCAGGGAGACGACGGTCTGGTCGAGGAGCAAAGAAAAGGGAGGAAAAAGAAGACGAAACGAGACGAGACGAAACGAAACGACGAAACGAACGAATGCTCAAGAGAATGCAATAGAGAGCAGAGCGGGAGTGCACGGCGATGCAATTGGGCGATGCGGGTGCAGGAGGCGATGGGCAAAAAAAAGACAGATACAAATGTCGTCGACGCAGAAAAAAAAGGGACACTGGAGCAAGCAGGAGCAAAGCAGCGTGTAAGATAATACGGAGTTTCCCTCGCAGTGCTCGCTACGTATGCAGGCTGTCCTGCGAAAGGGGCCAATTGGCGTGCGCCAGACAGGGGTATGGGTGGGTCGCAGAGTGCGTTGTTAAGTTTTTTTTCTGTTATTGTCCGGTGTTGTTGGGGGAATTCTCGCTGGAAAGAGAGTCCTGCGCTCTCGGGGCGAAAAGCACCGACAGGCGGCGAGCTCTATCTGCCACAGGACACCAATCACGACGCGTGAAAAGAAACAAAGACCCACCCAATCCAACGAAATAATCAAAGAAATCGAAATAAAAACGGCCAGCACCCGCCCATAGCCGTCGCCAGCCACGCAAGGCCTAGCTAGCCCGCCGTTGTCGCACAGCGTTTGCGTGAATAACAATCGCTTCCTGCGCTTCCTGCGGTCAGCCCCTGGAACGGAACGAGACGGCTAGGCAAAGATAGCCAGGATAGCAGTCTTTTGACGCAGCGGAGGAGCTCGGAGCTCCGTTGGACGGCCAGGTCCAGGTTCCATTGCAGCAGTACTGTCCGATTGTATAGGCATCTTCTGACCTCGAGATTGACCTGAGACTTGAGACCACGATGCAATGCTTGAAGCTTCGAGGAAACGTCTTTGGATGAGCCTTTGTTAGCCATCGGGTGACGGTGACCACTAACGATGGCGCTCGTGTGTCACTAGTTCTCCGAATCTCTCAGACACTGGTGGCAATAGTACAATCTGACAGGAGCATGTTCTCTCGAATCTTATCCTGTTGTATGCGTCGACTTGCAGGAATCCATGCCTGGCCATGCCTAGCTATGCTTGTGATGCCAACCACTCCGGACTCCGGACTACAAATCACTTATGATGCAGGCTCGCTGTTCACCTGCTCTCAGATCTTATTGGTCCCGAAGGCATGGTTTTGACTTTTCTTACATTGGTTTGTTTATATATTCGTTCATAGCCCTGTTATTTTTATGACCACACACCGTCTAGCCAAGTTTACACGTGAGATACCGCCGACAAGACCTCCTCATTATCTCGGCCACTCCTATCATCCAAAAGCGTTTCCCCCTCCGATCAGAGGTGTTTGTTCAGAGATTTTCCGCCTCTGCCCCGCCTCGGTAGGCCACCAATGCATCCCCGATGCTGACCCCTTAGTTTGCGGGCTTGCGTCCCACCATGAGGTACATTGGTGTGAAGAGGTTCGCACGCGCGCCAGCAACGAGGCTGTCACCGCCAACACTGAGCGCGTCAGCCGTCTTCCGCGTACCAGCCGGCGCAAGGCCGACCTTCTCCAGAATACCTGTCAGTCCGTGCATGAAGAAACGCGCCGTGTGCGTCATGCGCAGGATCGTGAACAGGTCGCCCCAGGTCTGCAGGTACTTCATCTCGCCCGACAGAGGCCAATACCACGGCAGGGAGTCGTCGCGGGCCGCCAGATCCTCGTGTTCCAGGATCTCAAAGCCAACAGTCTTCATCGCCTCCAGGCCCTCCGAGATCTTGCACATGTTGGAGATACCGTTGCCGAGCTCAATGCCCAGACGGATGTCGCGGTGCTGAACGTTGTCGTTGTCGTACTCGTCGGTCATCAGCCACTCGTACACGCCGAAGACGCCGCCGGGCTTCAGCACACGGAAGATCTCGCCGTACACACCGTCGAGACGGGGGGCGTGCACCGTTGCCTCGATGGCATAAACCGCGTCGAAGGTGTTGTCGGGGAAAGACATTTGCTAAAGGAAGAGAAAGACAGGCGGTTAGTACGAAGGAGAGAAGAAACACTAGGAGGAAATGCGCCAGTATATGAGGCAACATTATGCCAACGGAGCTTGCTTACCATGAAATCACCCTTGACAAACTTCAGCTGGTTAGACAGCTTCTCCTTCACCGCATAGTGCGTAGCGCGCTCGATCTGGTAGTCGTTGTTGTTCAGACCCGTGATGTGCGCGCCGGTGAACTTGGCAATCTCACGTGCCGGACCGCCGACACCGCAGCCGACATCGAGCACCTTCATGCCCTCGTTGATGCCAATTCTGTGGGCTAGGTAGTGCTCGTGGCGTGCGATAGCCTGGTAGAAAGGCTCGCCGATGGAGAAGCGGCAGAAGTGGAAGCTCTGGCCCCATCCGTACTCGTAAAGGTCGGTAGCAAGGTTGTAGTAGCTAGAAGCGAAGAACGCCAGGTTAGCAGAGTTCTAGGGGAAATGATGGGGTGATGACATTAAGGGGAGGCATCTGAACATACTGTCTGGTCAAGGTGGCATACTCCTTGGTGCGGGACTGTAGACAAGAAAGAAATTAGCAATCGTTAGGAACAGAAAACAAAATAAAAAAAGCGCGCCCAATTGCGACCTGTTCCCATCTACAACCTCGTCAAAGGCATCAACCCGGGATTCTGTCGCGCATTTCAGGGGTTCGTGAACATACCTCGCGGTCCTCCTTTGTCTCGGTCGCGGCATTCTTGTTGTCGAAGTGCTTGAAGTACTCGTCCACGGCCAGCTTCTTGGCCTCGCGATCCTTGGTGAACATAGCAGCAATGCCACCCTTGGCCTGCGACGAGGAGCCGTGCAAGGCCTTGTTGAAGTTAGCATCGCGCTGGTGGTTCTCGGCCTCGAGGCCTTGTGTAGCGGCAGGCATGTTGGGTAGGTGGTAGTTGTTGGAGGTGGAAGAGTGTTAGATATATGGACGTGGAAGATGTAGGAGAGACGTTGAAAGTCGTTGAGGACGTGAGTGGGAGTTGGGTTGAGCGTAAAACAGCGATGGGGAATAATTGATTGTCTCAACAAAGATGCCAGAAAGCTAAATCCACGAGCGACATGTGCAGATATTTAACATTGCCTCTCAGCTTCCTGGCCATTTTTGTGCCAGGGGTAATAAAGTAAAATGCGTGAAAGCGGTGTCCGTACTCGTACCAATTCGTACTCGCGCCAGTGTGGACCCGCTTTTACACTTTCCCCCTTTTCGCATTCTAGAACACCCATTTTTTATGGTGCGAATACGAATAAGAACCACGACCAAGACAGCAAGTACCGAATCACGTGTAAACGGATTGTCGTACTCGCAACGTCGAGCCTTCGAAGTTCGAGCCACAAACACGTCGTATATCGTACTCGCAGGTTTCCATAATAATAGAGATTGTTCACAGACCGACCCAAGATACTTAAGTGGTCGTACTCGGCTTGGTTCATCGACCTCAGAAATCGATAAGAATACGCCGCGTGGAGTACTCCGTACCCCAGATTTAAGCCATCCAACTCCTACCTGGCGGTTCCCACGAGAAAATCGTAAAAAGATCCTTCATCTTGCCACGCAATTACGGGTCCATGCGAAAGTCTGATTTCACTTCTGTTTCAGTGTGAAGACAGAAGTGCCTTGTCTTGATGGCTTCCCCGTGACGATCCGTCTTCGTTCTGCTCCATATTTGTAGATGATTATTCTGACATCTGTCAGAATCTTATCGGACCCAGACAGACAGTAGTCAAGGATAGGATGTACACCATAATGTCAGATACGAAAGTACAAAAGAGTACTAGAGAGTACTAAGTACGAATACGAGATAAGAGAAAAGCACACACTCCGGTTTCACCTACCTCTTATCACGTGTACATGTGGTCCAATCTGCTAGCTGCTCTCTGTGCTTATCTAATAAAATGGTGCAACATACGTAGTACTCCGTACGGAGTACAGAATACAATTTTGCCACTTTCTTTTGCACATATCAGCTTGATAGATAATCGGTCTTTATCATCGCCACTTTTTTTCGACGTCAACCTCATCGCGTCTTGATTCTGTGCATTACATATCCCAGCGGCACGTCAACAAAACCGTCAACAATTCCTCAGCACCGACTTCCTCCTCCATATTCTCTTCCGTGACGGCACACGGTCGTTGACGATCTTTTTTCGAACAATACGCGTTGTTGTCACCTCCCACGATGCCGCCAGCTCAAATCAAATCCGATATCAATCGGTCAGGCTGGGAAGCCACAGACTTCCCATCCGTCTGCGAAAACTGCCTTCCCGAGAACCCTTACGTCCGGATGTTAAAGGAAGACTACGGCGCCGAGTGCAAGCTATGCACACGGCCATTTACAGTCTTCAGCTGGCCAGCAAGCCGTGCCCACGGCCGGAAGAAACGCACCACAATCTGCCTGACCTGCGCGCGCTTAAAAAACTGCTGTCAGTCTTGCACCCTGGACCTCTCCTTTGGTCTGCCAATAGCTGTTCGCGATGCCGCACTGAAGATGGTTGCCCCCGGGCCCTCCTCGGAGATCAACAGAGAGTACTTTGCGCAAAACAACAGCGAGGCTATCGAGAAGGGCCTCGTTGGCACAGAAGAGTACGAGCAGACAGACGACAAGGCCAGAGAGCTACTTCAGCGCCTTGCCCAGAGCAAGCCCTACTTTCGAAAGGGCCGGCAGGTCGACGAAGACGGCACACCAGTTCCCAACAGTGCCAATAACACGACACAGAAGCGACTCGGGGGCCCAGGGGGTGACTCTCAGTCAGGTCCATCTGCAACAGGGGGTGATGTGGCAACTGGTGTAGGGGCCGGCGGCCCTGGTCCGATTCGTACGCGGGACTCGAGAGCCGCGCGGGCAGCCGGAGCAGGTTCTGGGCGCCCAGCAGGCGGTTCCCGGAAAGGGCCAGCTTCTCTGAAACCACCTGGCCCCAAGGACTGGCTACCACCGTCCGACGAAAGTATTATGTCGCTTTTCGTGACCGGTGTTGAAGACGACCTGCCCGAATACAAGATCCGGGACCATTTCAAAGTACATGGCAAGATCCGGTCGCTTATCTGCTCGCACATGTCGCATTGCGCCTTCGTCAATTATGATACGAGGGAAGCGGCCGAGAAAGCAGCTGCGGCATGCCAGGGACGTGCTGTGATTGCTGGCTGCCCGTTGAGGGTGCGCTGGGGCCAGTCTCGTCCCGTTGGAACAATGAATCGCGAAGAACGAGTAGAAATGATTCGGGATGGACGTTCTGCATTTCCCGAGCTGCGCAAGAAGCAGAGCGGTTAGGGTAGGATCCTACTTGATGTTTTCCTCCTTTAGACGTGTCAAGCCTTTGATGTCTAACTGTTTTTGTACTCTATAGATAACCACCACCCAAACAATGTAATGAATTCATGCCTCACAAAGCCCCAGTTTTACATGCCGATTATCTACATCGACACACGTACGTGTTTGTTTCAGTGCATCATGCTCCTCTCCATTACGCGAGACACGGTGCCCACCCAGTCTAAGGGTGTTCAGTTTGGGGCCATTCTCACCGGCCATTAAGACATCACGGTAGTGAGAATCGGGTTGGAACTAAAAGTACTTCAACGTTAAACAAAATATAATAGATTCCACGATCCCTTCCCAGAATCCCCCAGGTCCTCGAACTTTGCCTACGGTCTGGGTCGCCTGGAGTGCCGGCCGTTTATTTGCCCTTTTCCACCCTTCAAGATCCGCAGGGCCCGGCATTGCCGAAGCTTCCTTCCCGACTCAAGTCCGTTGCAAACTCAATCCGTGCTCTGCCGTCAGGACAGGCGTTGGACACATCGCTTGTGGAGTTCCAGCCAAAATAATGGTGCAAGGGGCCGGTGTGTTATCCCAGGGCAGAAAGGCCCAGCCTTGACACCCGTCGGGGAAGTTAGCGAAACAGACACGGCAACATTCAGTGGCACTGTGTGCAGCCAGCAACTTATATGGCCATGTCTTGCCATTGCTGTTGGCTACTCCCATGTAGGAGACGTTGGCCGTCCATGTGGCGTTGGCCTGGCACTGGCTCATGTTGTGCGCCGGCGAGGACTACAGTATGTATTTGTTAGCATATCTCATCGAAGGACAACAGGTCATGGCCATGCATACAGTTTGGGATGGTATAGCCGCTGTAGATGTCGTCGTTAGTATGCACGATGGGCAGTCTGCAGGCTGTGCGGACATCGATGGTGCCGTGTTGTTGCTATCAAACATTGGTTAGTCGGACACTGCCCGTTTAAGCAAAACCTCACACGACACCTCCTCTCCTACCTATTGGACCCGGTGACTTGGGTAGACATGTGATGGAGTATGATGGGGAGAGTCAGTAGGGCGGCAATGCCAACCACAAATGCGGCGGCGGCGGCGGCCAGGTATGGCTTTTGTCTTGCCCGCTTCCATGGCCGGCAAAGACAAGCATAGGCCTGAGATCCGTATAGCCCATGGTCGACACCTTGCTTGGGGCTATCCGGGGAACTTCTACCCACATGCCCCAAAGCAAATCCAGGCGCATCAGTGGCAGCACTACTCTGCTCGCCTTGCACGCCCCAGCTCGGTCTACCACTTGCCACCACTCCACCCACAGCCTGGGGAGGGACATGAGCATCATATTCGGCATACTGTACCCTGTCGTGTCGAATTTCGGCCGACATCGTGGCACGGGTCCCACTCCTGCTAAGGCAGGAAAGGCTGATGGGGGCATCCGGTGCGTCCTCGCTTTCCGGCCCGGCGGGCCCGGCCCTCTGGCTAGTCATGCCTCTCTTCGGAGAGTGCGTTTTCAGCGGATGTGGCGTGTCGACAGTTGCGGGTATTGGTGGCCTCGACCGTGTTTTTCCTTGTCGTCGTCTGTTGGCGTAGGATATAATTTGGCTCGGCTTCTAGAGTCCGATTACTTTTGCCTCGCCTTGTGCTCCAAATCACGTACACTTGTCATTCTAGGTTCAGTAGGGCAGGAGAAGCGTCGTCTATGCCTATCTTCGTTGTCCGTCGTCGTTGCGCTCTTGTTGAGACTGTAACCTTGCAATTGGCTCGCGCAACAGTGTTGTATCGTGTTCGTTGGTTGCTCGCCACTGGTGCGTCCCTTTAAAATATTTCATATGTGTATTCATGACCTACAACTTAAGCCACTCGTCAAACTTGGCTCACCATGTCCTTGCCAATCTCTTACACAGGCGTCACGCCCGTTTGCGTACGTGATGAGACAGTGAATGTGGTAGACTGGCGTCTGAACATTGTAGCCTGACTTCGGGTGCATGTGTTTCCGATGACCTATTCACTACACGCGTGTGACATCCAACACGTATAATTACTTCCTTTGTTGGAAGTACATTGAGTCATTGGAGTGCCATTCCATGGTCACTGTACTTATGACTATTGTTATCCAGAGTCTATTAGACTATTACAGAAAGAAGTCGAACCGTTTTAAAACCACTACTTGTGTGTGAGTGTATATCTCTTACTTTTTAGAGAATGAAGCGCAGTACAAAAAAAGCAACCAGCAAGAAAGAAAAGAAAAAACAAGTGTAAAGAAAATCAATAGCGAAAAAAGAAATGGAGAAGACATACAAAGTTGTGGCATTCATAGTCACCGTGAGTGTTGTCGAAAACAAGGTGAAGAGAAGCGTCGGCAGCGAAAACGTCGCCAGT